>PVKP010019292.1:0-42713 GCA_004027715.1 Plecturocebus donacophilus
CTAAAAGGGCACCACCCAGTCCCGCACACTCCGCACCAAGAAGCGCCGCGCCGGCCAAAAGAGTCGCGCTGGCGACCTGCGTGGCTCCCTCGCCGGGAATCTCCCAGTCCGTGGGCAACAAATATTCGTCTGCAACTGCGGCGTCCACTCGCTCACTGCGCCCTCACCGCGAGCCACAATCCCGAGCCGCTGCTATGCGGCCATTTTGGATCTCTCTCCGCCCGGTGATGAAGGTTTTTTTGTTTCTTAGTTTTCCTTTGGCGGACGCCCGTTCCCCTCAGAG
Organism: Plecturocebus donacophilus; assembly: GCA_004027715.1. Classification (NCBI taxonomy): domain Eukaryota; kingdom Metazoa; phylum Chordata; class Mammalia; order Primates; family Pitheciidae; genus Plecturocebus; species Plecturocebus donacophilus. The sequence continues at coordinate 284 of PVKP010019292.1, forward strand.
CCAGACCTTCCCGGGTTCGCTGTGCTTGCTGTGAAACTCTCAGTCCTCAGCGCTTCCAATTGCTGTTCTCCTTGTGGGGATGGGACCAGCCGAGCCCGTCCGTCCCGTATACTCTGCACTGGGAAGAGCCGCGCCGGTCAAAAGAGTCGCGCCGGTGACCCGCGTGGCTTCTCCGCCGGGAATCTCCCTGTCTGTGGGCAACAAAAACTCGTCGGAAAGTGTGGCGTCCACTCGTTTTCTGTGCTTTCACTGGGAGCTACATTCCTGAGCTGTTGCTAGTCGGCCATCTTGGATCTCTCTCCCGATGTATTTTTTTAATGTGCTGTTGAATTTGGTTTGCTAGCATTCTGTTGAGGATTTTTGCATCTACATTCAATAGGAATCTTGGCCTGTAGTTGTCTTTTTTGTTGTGTGATACGCTTTGGCTGTGCCCCACCCAAAACCTCATCTTGAATTATAATCCCCATAATCCCCATGTGTCAAGGTCAGAATTTGGTGGAGGTAACTGGATCATGGGGACAGTTTCCTTCATGTCATTCTTGTGATAGTGAGTGATGCTCATGAAATCTGATGGTTTTATAAGCATCTGGCATTTCCCCCATTGCACCCAGTTCATTCTGCCACCCTGTGAAGAAGATGCCTGCTTCTCTTTTGCCTTCCATCATGATTGTAAGCTTCCTGAGGCTTCCCCAGCAATGTGCAACTGTGAGTCAATTAAATCTCTTTTCTTTATAAGTTGCCCAGTCTTGGGTACTTCTTCATAGCAGTGTGAGAATAGACTAATACATTAAATTGGTACCAGGAGTGGGATGCTGCTGTAAAGAGACCCAGAAATGTGAAAACAACTTTGGAACTAAGAAACAGGCAGAGATTGGAACAGTTTGGAGGCTCAGAAGAAAACAGGAAGATGTGGGAAAGTTTGGACCTTCCTAGAGACTTGTTGAATGGTTGTGTCTAAAATGTTGATAGTGATATAGAAAATGAAGTCCAGGTTGCAGTGGTCTCAGATGGAGATGAGGAACTTCTTGGGAACTGGAACAAAGGTGATTCTTGTTACACTTTAGCAACAACATTGGTGGCAGTTTTGTCCCTGCCCTAGAGATCTGTGGAACTTTGAACTTGAGAGAGACGATTTGGAGTAAAAGTTTCAAACTTTGTAGCCTGATGATGCAATAGAAAGGAAAAACCCATTTTCTCAGGAGAAATTCAAGCTGGCTGCAGAAATTTGTATAAGTAATGGGCAGCTGAATGTTAATCAGGAAGACAATCGGGAAATTGTCTCCAGGGCATCTCAGAGACTTTCATGGCAGCCCCTCCCATCACAGACCCAAAGGCCTAGGAGAGAAAAATGGTTTCATGGGCCAGACCCAGGAACCCCCTGCTCTGTGCAGTCTCAGGACATGGTGCCCTGTGTCCCAGCTATTCCAGCTCCAGTTATAGCTAAAAGTATAGCTTGGCCCATTGCTTCAGAAGGTGTAAGCCCCAAGCCTTGGTGGCTTACAAGTGTGTTGACCCTGTAAGTGCACAAAGTCAAGAATTGCGGTTTGGGAACCTCTGCCTAGATTTCAGAGGATGTGTGAAAACACCTGGATGTTCAGGCAGAAGTTTGCTTTAGGGCAGAGCACTCATGGAGAACCTCTGCTTGGGCAGTGTGGAAGGGGAGCATGGTGTCAGAGCCCACATACAGTCTCCACTGGGGCACTATCTAGTTGAGCTGTGAGAAGAGGGCCACCTTCCTCCAGACCCCTGAATGGTAGATCCACTGAAAGTTTGCACTACACACTGGAAAAGCCACAGACACTAATGTCAGCCTGTGAAAGCAGCCAGGAAGGCTGGTGTGAGGTGCCTAAGGCTGTGGGAGCCCATCAGCATGACCTGGATGTGAGACATAGAGTTAAAGGAGATCATTTTGGAGCTTTAAGGTTTAATGACTGCCCTATTGGATTTCAGACTTGGGTGTGAAGTCTTCAGCCCCTTTTTTTTGGCCAATTTCTTCCATTTGGAACAGATGTATTTACCCAATGACTATTCCTCCATTTTATCTAGGAAGGCTCTAACTCACTTTTTATTTTACAGGCTCATAGGTGGAAGGCACTTGCCTTGTCTCAGATGAGACCTTGGACTTGGACTTTTGGGTTTATGCTGGCATTAGTTAAAACTTTGGGAGACTGTTGGAAAGGCATGAATGTCTTTTGAAATGTGAGGACATGAGATTTGGGAGAAGCCAGGGGCAGAATGATATGGCTTGGCTGTGTCGCCATCCAAAACCTCATCTTGAATTGTAATCTCCATAATCCCCAAGTGTCAAGGGCAGGACCAGGTAGAAGTAATTTGATCATGAGGGCAGTTTCTATCATGCTGTTCTTGTAATAGTGGGTGACTCTCACAAGATCTGATGCTTTTTTAAGCACCTGGCATTTCCCCTGCTTGCACTCACTCTTCTCTCCCACCCTGTGAAGAAGGTGTCTGCTTCTCCTTTGCCTTCCACCATAACTATAAGTTTCCTGAGGCCTCCCCAACAGTGTGAAACTGTGAGCCAATTTAACCTTTTTCCTTTATAAACTGCCCAGTCTTGGGTATTCCTTCATAGCGGTGTGAGAACAGACTAATACATTATGTCTTTGGTTTTGGTGTCAGAATAATGCCGGCTTTGTAGAAGAAGTTAGGGGTTATTCCTTGCTCTTCAATTTTTTGGAATAATTTGAAGAGAATTGGTATTAATTTTCTTTGAATGTTTGGTAGAATTCTGCAGTGAAGCTATCCAGTCCTGGATGTTGTTTATTGGGAGATTTTTTTATTACTGCTTCAGTCTTAGTACTTGTTATTTGTCTGTTCAGGTTTTCTGTTTCTTCCTACTTCAATCTAGTGTGTATCCAGGAATTTATCCATTTTTCCTAGGTTTTCCAGTTTGTTCATGTTTAGTTGTTCATAATAATCTCTAATGATTTTTGTATTTCTCTGGTATCAATTGTAGTGTCCCCTTTTTTATTTCTGATTTTGTATTTTGGTCTTCTCTTTTTTTCCCTTGGTTTATCTAGTAAATGGTTCATGAATTTTGTTTATGTTTTCAAAATCCAATTTTTTGTTTTATTGATCCTTGAAATTTCTTTTTACTTTCTATTTTGTTTAGTTTGCTATAGTCTTTGTTATTGCTTTCCTTCTATCAATTTTGCCTTGGGTGTGTTCTTGCTTTTCTAAATCCTTGGGGTGCATCATTAGATTGTTTATTTTAAATATTTCTACTTTTTCGATGTAGGTATTTGTTACTATAAACTTCCCTCTTCACATTGCTTTGGTGTATCCATAAGTTTTGGTGAGTTGTACTTGATTTTCATTTGTTTCTAGTAATTTTTTAATTTCCTCCTTAATTCATTCCTTGTGCCAATGGTTATACAGTAGCATGTTGTTTAATTTTCATGTTTAATTTCCATTTGTATGGTTTCCAAAGTTCTTCTTGGTGCTGATTACTGATTTTGTTCTACTGTGATCTCAGAAGATACTTGATATGATTTTTATTTTTTTTAATTTGTTTAGATTTGTTTTGTGTTCTAACATACGTTCTAACCTGAAGATGTTCCTGTGTTGATGAGAAGAATATGTATTCTACAGCTATTGGAAGAAATGTTCTGTAAATGTCTCTTACGTCCATTTAGTCTAATGAGCACTTTAAATCCAGAATATCTTTGTTCATTTTCTGTCTAGATGATCTGTCTAATGCTGAGAGTGAGCTGTTGAAGTCTCCAGCTAGTATAATTTTGGAGTAAATCTCTCACTTTTTTTTTTTTGACAGAGTCTCTATGTCACCCAGGCTGGAGTGGAGTGGTGCAATCTCAGCTCACTGCAAACTCCACCTGCCAGGCTCAAGCAATCTTCCTGCCTCAGCCTCCCAAATAGCTGGGACTATAGGCACATGCCACCACACTCAACAAATTTTTGTATTTGTGTAGAGATGGAGTTTCACCATGCTAGCCAAACTGCTTTCAAACTCCTGACCTCGAGTGATCCACCTGCCTCAGCCTCCCAAAGTGCTGGGATTACAGGCGTGAGTCACTGCACCTGGCCTCTCCCTTTAAATTTAATAATATTTGCTTTATACATTTGGGTTCCCTAGAGTAGGTGCATATATGTTTAGAATGTTATATTCTCTTGCTTTTTGACATATGAATGATAAAATTCATTTATCATTATGTAATGACCTTTATCTTTTTTGCCATTTTTGACTTGAACTCTGTTTTATCTGATGTAAGTATCTGTACTTCTACTCACTTTTTGTTTTCATTTTCATGGTCTCTTTTTTCGTTCCTTTACTTTCAGTTTCTATCGTCTTTATAGATAAGATGAGTTTCTTGTAGGTAACAAATAGTTGGGCCATGTTATTTACCTATTCAGCCAATCTATACCTTTTAAGGGGAAAGTTTAATCCATTTATATTTAAGCTTATTATTAATATGTGGGGGCTTATTTCTATCACTTGGTAACTGATTATTGGTAGTTTTGTATATCCTTTGTTTCTTTCTTTTTCTTTTATTGTTTATCATTATGGTTTGGTGGTTTTCTGTAATGGTAACATTTGAGTATTTTCTTTTTCTTATTTGTGTGTTTCCTCTACTAGTGAAATTTATATTTTCATGTGTTTTTATTATGGTAGATATTATTATATTGCTTCTGGTGTAAGACTCCATTAAACATTTTTGTAGGGTCAGTCAAGTGGTAACAAATTCTCTCAGCTTTTCTTGTCTGAGAAAGATTTCATTTCTCCTTCATTTATAAAGGATGATCTTGCTGGAAATAATATCTTTGGTCAACATTATTTTTCTTTCAGCACTTTAAATATATCATCTCATTCTCTCCTGGCCTATAAGGTCTCTGCTGAGAAATCTGCTGTTAGTTTGATGGGGTTCCTTTATAAGTGACTAGAAGTTTTTCTTCTGCTGTTTTTTGAATTCCCTCTTCACCTTTGACTTTTGACAGTTTAACTATAATGTGCCATGGAGATCTTTTTGCATTTCATCTGTTTGGCATTTTGTGAGTGTCCTGTATCTGGATATCTAAATCTCTTGCTAAACTTGAGAAGTTTACATCTATTATTTTGTTAAATAGATTGTCTAACTCTTTTATTTTCTCTTCATCTTCTGGAACTCCAAGAATTTGAATATTTGGTCACTTTATGGTATACCATATATCATAGGTAGGCTTTGCTCGTTCTTTTTATTCTTTTTTTCTTTGTTGTTTTTCTGACTGGATTATTTCAAAAGGCCTGTCTTCAAGTTCTGGAATTCTTTTACTGCTCTGCTTGATCTAGTTTATTGCTGAACCTTTTAGACATATTTCGTGTTTCACTCAATGAATTCTTTAGTTCCAAAATTTGTTTGGATCTTTTTCATGATATATCTTTTTGGTAAATTTCTCATTAATATCCTGAATTGTTTTTCTGATTTCTTTTTACTATTTTTCAGCATTCTCTTATATCTTACTGAACTTCTTTAAAATCTGTATTTTGGATTCTTTTCCTGGGATTTCATAAATTTACTTTGATTGTAATCTATTGCTGGGGGATTGTGTTCCTTTGTGAGCATTAAATTTTCTTGCTTTTTTGTGTTTCCTGTGTCCTTACATTGATATCTGTGCATCTGGCATAGCAGTCACTTTCTTCCAATTTTTTAAGTTTTCTCTCATGGGGAATGAATTTTCCTGAAGATGTATCTATGGTGTTGGTTGGGTGGGGCACTTTGGCTTTGACTCTCAGTGCATCCAGTAGTGTAGTCTCCGTATGATTTGTTTAGCTGTAAACAGCATCAGTGGTGCCTGTGATTTCCTCAATGGCTTAGGGTTCAGTTATCAGTGAAGGATATGGTGAAGTTTTGCTGGGGACTGGGATGTCAGGTGGGCCAATCTTTTGGCTCCAGTAGTGGCAGTGGTGGACTGAGCATGCCTGTCTTTAGGGCCCAGGGCAGCATACATTAGCACAGGTATCACAGGTTCAAACAGGCCAATTCTTGGGCCTCCAGGTGGCTTGCTCAAATGCAAAGAATGGCAGCAGGTGCATGTGTGAGTCCTCAAGCCCCTGAGCAGCAGGAATGGTGTGGGTGATGGCAATAGCAGTGGTATAACAGCCCTCTGGGTCCTGTGTAGTGCATACTAATGTCAGCAGTTTCTGTGATGGACTAGGTGGACCAGTCTCCAGGCCTGCAAGTGGTGTGTGCAGGTTAGTGCCAACTGTGTGCCAGTGGCACAGTGATTGGGCTCAACCTCAGGATGCCAATGGTGGTAGACTGTTCTGGGAGATCTCCAGACCCCATACAGCATGCTCTGGCATGGGGGATTGCAGGCAAGCTTGTCCTCAGGCCCCACAATGATACCTACAGGCACTAGCTGTGGTAGGCTGGGGCAGGGTGTTTCCCAGGCCCACAGTGGAATGCTTGGTTTGGGGTGACAGTGGCTTCACTTTAGCCTTGTTCCTAGGGAAAATGTGGTTATTTTCAGTGGTAGCAGCCATATCCAGGTGGGTAGAGAACACATACTTGGCTTAGGTTTCAGTCCTGGTGGCACCAGCCCATGGTTGGCTTGAGCCTCAGCCACAGCAGTGCAGCAATGATGGCTGTGGGTCGGGGGGCTACATGCATATGAAAGTACATAGTGGCTCCAATGGTGGAAGCAGGAGGGTTACAGCCAGTGGCCCATGCTTTAGCTCCAGCAGCAGCAGTCCGTTGCAGTGGTAGCTGCAGGTGGGGAACATCACTGGGGCTCCATGGGTATGAAGATGCAGACATGGCTGAGCAGGATGCAGTCTTTTTGGGGTTAGGATCTCAAAGTTGTGCCTTACCGTAGCTGCTTAGGACTGCACGGGGAGGAAGAGAGCATTGTGGGACCCAGGTAAGCACCCTCTCTGCAGCAATATCATCTCACTGTCTCCAGGCAGCTTTCTATGTTAGCTTCAGGGCTGGTAAAGGTCAAGTGGCTCTACCATGGCTAGGATTGCAGGAGTCCATGGTGGGACTGTGGACCACTGAGACCTCTCACTTACTTTCCTTGCACTGGGGAGTCTCTCTAGGGTCCCAGGTGGTCCTAACCAGGCAGGCTGCCTCACTTCCCTCTCTTTCCTTCCTTTGGATGTTTCCTGTCACTCCTCTGTGGAATGCCAGTATTCTCTCTTGGTTGATCTTTTGGAAGGTAATTATCTGCTCACTACTGGGGTTCTTTGTGGAAGTGAGTACAAGGTGTCTCTGGTCAGCCATCTTGAGGTTTATTTTTAACTTTTTAACTCTTTTGTAATAACATTGAGCTTAAAACACAAACACTAGCTGTGGTACAAATTTTTTTTTTATATATCCAGATTCTATAAGCTTTTCTCTATTTTTTAATTTTTTTTTCTTTTTAAACTTTTTAATTAAAACAAAGACACACGCCCATTAGCCTAGGCCAACACAGGGTCAGGATCATCAACATCACTGTCTTCCACCTCCGCATCTTGCCCCACTGGAAGGTCTTCAGAGGCAATAACACACACGGAGCTGTCATCTCCTAGGAAAACAATGACTTCTTCTGGAATACCTTTCAAAGGACCTGCCTGAGGGTGTTTCACAGTAAACCTTTTTTACAAATAGAGATTAAAGATATAGCATAATAAATACATAAACTAGTAGCATAGTTGTTTATTATCAAGTATTATGTACTACGCATAATTGTATGTGCTATTCTTTTATACAAGTGGTAATACAGGTTTGTTCACACCAGTATCACCATAAATACATGAGTAATGAATGGTGCTACAACGTTATGATGGCTGTGGCGTCACTAAGCTATAGGAATTGTTCGACTCTATTGCAATCTTACGGGACCACTGTAATATAGGCAGTCCAACATCATCAGGACCATCATTTAGAAATAGGGCTTTTAAGAGGCAATTACAGTTGAATGAGGTCATAGGGGTGAAGTCCTAATTTAACAGGATTAGTAACAGTTTAAGAAGAAGAAGAGGGGCCGGTGCAGTGGCTCACGCCTGTAATCCCAGCTCTTTGGGAGGCTGAGGCATTCGGATCATGATGTCAGGAAATAGAGACCATCCTGGCCAACATGGTGAAACCCTGTCTCTACTAAAAATGCAAAAGAATTAGCTGGGCGTGGTGGTGCATGCCTGTAGTCCCAGCTACTCAGAAGGCTGAGGCAGGAGAGCTGCTTGAACCCAAGAGGCAGAGATTGCAGTCAGCCGAGATCACACCTGGGCGGCAGTGCAAAACTTCGGGTGGAGAAGGAGAAGGAGAAAGAGATACATGTAGCTCACTCTTCCCACTCACGCATCAAGGAAAGGCCATGGGAGGACACAGTGAGCAGGTAGCCATCCATAGCCAAGAAGAGAGCCCTCACCAGAATGCACCCTGCTGGCACCCTGATCTGGGCTCTCAGACTCCAGATTGTGAGAAAATAATATACGTTGTATTAGCTACGCACTTTGTGGTATTTTGTTATGGAAGCCTGAGCTGGCCAATACAGAACCCCTATCCTGATATCTTCCCCAGGCCGGTTTGCCTGTGTGTACCCCACCACCGACACATGGATTCCCCCCAGCTGATGAGATGGAGCAGCCAGGGGAGTCATGATAGCACATCAAAAATGGCCCCTTCCCTGGCTGGCCTGGGCTGTGACCCCGGAAGACGTGCTTGGAACCAAGTAGAGCAGCCAGATGGCTTTGGGAAAGGACACGTAAGGGTCTCTGCCCCTGCTGCAGCACTGCAGAAGCCTCGGCCTCCTCACCCCATCTGTCCTCACCAAAACCCAAAGGGAAGGCTGCCGCTTTCTTATGGATAGGTTTGCAGGTTTTCTTTATTTTTAGACAATTTCTCACTTTCTTTCTCCTGTGGCCAGTCCTGTCAGTACAAGAGAGGTATGTGGGAGGAGGCCAGCTGTAATAAGTCCTTAATGAGTTGTTAAATCAGTCCGAGAAATATGACAGGAACTATTTGACCAGGAAATGGGATTCTAGGTCTCCAGACTGGAAGTTTGCTTTTTTTAACATGAAGTTAAGAGGAAACTCTCTCAAGGTAAGGACCACAGTAAATTCAAACCCACTTTCATTCTTCTTCTTTAAGTTTATAGCAGTAGAAGATTGGTAAACTCAGGGAGAGCCACTTGAAAGGGGAAAAAACAAAATAAAATCCCAGATAACATACTTTGACTGGGTATTTCCACTCACTTGAATGCCGAGTCAGCAGGGGAAAGGCCATGCTGAGAGCTCTGGGCCTAATCCCAGGAAGGCGAGTCTAGCCTGGGCTTCTCATCAGCTAGCAGGGTGGCCAGTGATCATGGAGCTCCCTTCCCCTGAAGGTCTTAGTCTCTCCCTCTATAGCATGAGGGGATCGGGTTTCTTCACTTTATTGATTTAACATCTGTTGAGACCCATCTGGTGTCCAGCAGTGTTGGCCTTTGAAATACAGATGAACTGACCATGTGCCATGCCCTCCAGGGACCCCAGGAGGTGATGGAGAACAACAGAGACCTACAGAGTGGCCAGCGCTGTTCAGAAGCTCGCGGTGGAGGAGCATGGGGGAGATGTGGACAGGGCACTCACTCCAGACTGCAGACCACGGAAGGACAGACCAGCATGGTCCCTGAGCTTAGTTTTTAAAGGTGAATAAGAGACCTATAGGTCGGGGTGGCTGAGAATTCAAGTAGAGAGATCATAGGAGTACCCCCTTATCCACAGGGGACATCTTCCAAGACGCCCAGTGGACACTGCAGGTAGAACCAGATTGTATATACTATGTTGTTTTCTATACACACATCCTATAATAAAGTTTGATTTATAAATTACGCATAGTAAAAGATTAACAATAAAATAGGAAAACTATAACAATAAAATAGAAAATTATAAGAATATATTGTAATAAAAGTTGTGTGAATGTAGTCTCTATTCCTCTCTCCTTTCAACATCTTACTTTAATACAAATAATCAACCACGGTTGACCATGAGTAACGGAGACCTCATAATGTGAAACTGTAGATAAGGGTGTCCACTGTGCAGGCAACGGCAAGAAGGGGCAGGTGTTGAAGGTGAGAAGGGGCAGGTGAGGGCTGGTCACAGAGGCATAAACAGTACGCTAAGGCACATGGAATTTGTCCCATGGCTTGACAGCTTCAGAAGAGCTTGAGGCAGAGGTGCGAAAACAGAGAGAGGTGAGAAAACTGAAAGAGTCAATAATGAGACGTCGATATCTGGCCTTCACAAGAAAGGCACTGTGAGTTGAAGAGCAGGTGGGGTGGAGTGAAGCAGGAGGATGATGAGTTGAGTTCAAGGCAGGTAGACATTGTGACTTCTGTGAGGCATCCACATAAAGGGGTCCTACACACAGCTGCATGTCCCCTTGCAAAGCTAGGGAAAGAGTGTCTTGGGCTGCAAATGCAGACCTGGCAGCCATCGGCACGAAGCATGTGAACACTGTCTCACAACACTAGCATCATGAGCTCCAGTTTCACACCACTGGGCCTCATCCCACCCCACCCCTACATCAGCCAAGACCCCCACTGGTTCTCTCAGAACAAAAGGGCAACAATCTGCTTTCCCGGCAATGCAGCAAGAGCCATGGAGTGGCCGGGGCTGCTGGTGAGAGGATGGCTCCACCAGAGGCGCCCTGGCCAGACACAGCTGCTGCCGGCCGAGCTGCCACAGCAGCTGCAGAGCCACAGAGCTCAGGACAGTTCCCTGAAGGAGGCAGGTGCAACTGGCCATGCCTTGCTCCATACCTAGCTCACTCCCACAGCCCCTGGTCTAGGCCCCCACCCACCCTCAACCGTTGTCATCATTCTCTCCGAAAGCTCCACTGAGTCAGGCTCAGGCATCCACCGTCCACCAGAGGAACAGCCAACAGCCTTCCCAGCAGCTCAGGCAACCGCAGCCTTCAGCCTCACCTTTCTCAAAACATTTACTTGCCTGTATAGCTTATGGTGGGATTCTATTTATTTCTTGAAAAAGTTAATATAATTTGCATATTTCAAAAATTGAAATATCAGAAGGGAAAACAAAGTCTTCCTCCTCACCACTGCCCTCAGCTTGGCCACCCAGCACCCCAACCCACAGTTGGCCAGGATGCTTCTCCTGCTGTGCAAACACAGCCTCACACAACCCTCACACAAAGGCCAGCGAGCTACACACAGCTCGACACCTTGATCTCTTTCATTTAATGATAATATCTTGAAGAGTGTTTCCAATTAGCATTTAGCATTCTCATTCTTCGTAGTGGTACATTGAGGGTATGTATCACTACCATAGTTTGCGTAGCCACTTCTCTATTGGTGAATCGCTTGTGTGTGTCCTGTGTTTTGTTATTACTATGTTTTGGTTAATTATGGCACTCAGATGTCATCTCACCCACATGTGAAAAAATCTGTAGAATAACACCCTAGAAGTGAAAAGATAAAGATGTGCTACCATCTCTCAAAAACCACCCAAGAGACTGGCCAGCACTTTTTTTTTTCTTGTAGCAGAAAAACTAAAGTAGAAGTGAAATGTCATCAGAGAAGGGAAGACAGACGGCAAGAGGCAAGATGGCCCTTGTGCCCAGGCTTTCCAGAGGAATCAGGAGTTAGATAAAGAAGTGGAGGAGGATGGGAGCAATAGATCCACACAGAAAGCTGGGTTTTCCAGGAGGCAGACTCAGAAATAGAGTCTAAGGAGCAGGATGTTTATGAGGGAATTGCCTTTGGAATCCACACCTTAGAAGAGAAGGAATGAAGCAGGAGCAGGGAAGAAGCTGGGCAGCCGTGCAGGCCAACACTATGAGTGACTCAGAGCTGAAGGGAGCAGTCAATGCCTGATGGAGGCAGGGTATTAAGGCCCAGCTATTCTGACTACATTGGGTTGATCAGGCATGGGCTGTGTGCCACCCTAGGCAAAGGGACTCTGCAGCTGAGGAGATCCCTGAAGACAGCTGAAAGCTTTATGCCAACATCACTCACAGCAACAGGGACAGTAAGTCCTCCCTGAGAGATACTCAGGGCAATGCATCTCCAAGTTTATTTCAACAGAGGACAGGACAGTGGGAAATCACAACAGTTTCTAGAAAGGCAGATTAAAGAGAGCCCAAGAAACATTTTTTACTGAGAGATGTGCAGGACATCAACGGAGCCCCTGCCTCAGTGAAATAGGAGGATGGTTCCTCCATTGAGACAGAGGTGGTGCTGACCCAAAAAAAGACCGCCAAGTGGTACAGACGGCATGGCGGGGACCCACTGCAGCTCCATGCTCTGAACTGCAGGGCTCCAATCTTCACACTAACCAGGTGTGACACTGACATGACCCTGGTTACTCTGACGGGTGACTTTACATGGATTCCTCTTGCCCTTTGCTTCCCTCCACCCGAGGGCTGAGCGCTGACGTCCACGGTTCTGCTTGGTCATCTTGACCATCTTCTGTGCCTAGAACCCTGCAGGTCGGGGTGAGAAGTGGGAGGGAAATTGCACAGGGTGAAGGGGAAATGCAGGTTAATACAGGATTTAACTTCTCTGACCTTCAGTTTTTCATCCATAAAGTGCAGGAGATAAAACTTACCTTGCTGTCTGTCTGAGACTTCAGTGAAGAAAATTTACAAAGTTCCTGGTGCATAGCATGAAATAGTAGGCCCCCTTGTTAATGCTGTTGTGGTTACAGAAACAGATGACTCTAGATTTGAAAATTCAGCCTTGCACAGCAGGACTGCAGCCAGCCAGTCCCTCAGCTTTCCTCCTCAGCCCTCTCCCCCTGGCTGTCACCCTCTCCACAGCACCTGGCCACATCCCCTTCCCAAAGGCTGTGCTACCTACTGGCTCTCAGCAAATCCAAAGACAGGTCAGTTGCATTCTAGAGGGATTCTGACATTGAAAAGCCTGAGAGACCCCAAGTAACAAAGCATTGCTGCGGTACTTCAGACCAAGTAACTGTCCAAGCCCACTGTCCAGCACTCAAGTGTACATGTCTCTGCACAAATATGCATGCATGCATACGAGACTTGGCATAGCATCTCTGTGAGACTGAGAGAGGTTTGCAAGTTCTTACATCTTCAGCAAAGCTGATCCATCGCCCAGGGGTTCTCAGATCCTGTGGTTCTCAAAATGTATCCCCAGACCAACAACATGAGCCTCACTTGGGAACTTATTATAAATGCAAATTTTTTGGTCTCCACCACAGACCTTCTGAATCAGTAAATTTGGGGGTGAGACTCAGATATCTGAGTTTAACAAGCCCTCCAGTTGACTCAGGTGCACACTTGTGTGGAAACTATTGCCCTACACTGAGACTTTGGGGTGGGGGTGCTGTAGAGAAAGAGCCGGTCCTGGGTCCGCAGTGTAGCTCCTCAGCCTCGTTCCACCCACTGCATCAGCAGCAAAGCCTCTCATTGTCTCTCACTGGACCAGTGCCACTCTCTCATGCCCAAGTTGCTCATCTTTGACTGTTCCCTCTTCACATACAGGTTTCTCAGCTGCCAGATTGCACTTCTCAAGGCAAGGCTTTACTCCTTCACTCTACAGCTCAAACACCTTCATGGCTCCCACTGCCCATAGAGTCAAGCACAAACTCCTTGATAAGGTCATCAGTGGTCTCTTTGAACAGCAGCCATGTAGCCTTTAGATTCACCTCCTATTATCCCAGCCCGGAGTCCATGCCCAAGCAGAGAAGACAGGTGGGTAGTGCTGAATGTACTAAGCCCAGTCATCACATGCCCTCAACTGAAATGATCTATCATTCCCATTTTGAATGTGGCCTCCTATATGAAATTTTGTTCGCCCAAATCTTTTCTCTATTTCTGCATATCTGACTCTCCTTTTCATGTTCATCATGAGAATCTCCATGGGAAGGCTAATTGAGGCTCAACCCCTTTCCCTCAGACTCATGCCTCTTTCCCCTGGCTGGACAACATCAAGCCTCCGAGAGAATAATCTGCCAAATGGAGGCACTGGTAAGCAAGAGCCAGCATCCCATGTTAAGGGCTGGACAAAACCCTAGAGAAGCAAGGGGTTTAAAAGAAAAGTAGCTAACTGCCCTATTGTTGGTAAAATTTATCATTATTTAATGGCTTCCAACAGTGACATTGATAAGCATGTCAATGAGCCACTCCTGCTCTTGCAAATTTGCCAAATGCCAATTAAAAAGCCAGGACCTCTTTCTGAGTAGTTGTATTAATATAAATACCATAACTGTTTCAGAACCTCCCAGATGTTTAAAGAAGCACCTCCCCTCCACTGAGAACAATAACAGTCGTTACTGAAAACTCAAGAATGTGGTTAAGAAGGGCAGAAAGAACAGACAAGAGTCATTGGAGAGGATGTCTCACTGAAGATCACCTGGGGACCCATCAGCTAGTCATAGTAACAACTAACATATAGAACTTACTATATACTATATGTTCCCACACTTTTACACATATTAACTGACTTTATCTTTACCTCACCTCTATGAAGGAATTTCTCTAAGCAACATTATTGGTATTTCTTGTACTGACTAATATATTATGATTCACTTTTACTCTGCTTTAAATAGATCAACATTGATTTTAATGGCCATAGTGAACCCAGCTTTGATTTTCAAGTTTGCTTATGACTAGATTGTTGTTACTATGGAATTGAGCCATCATTCATTCATGCATTCATTCATTCATTTATTGAGTGTGAAAATACATATTAGGTGCCTACTGTGAGTGAGATACAGTGTCCCATTGAGCATACAAAATGAAAAAGAAATGACAACAATATATGTCTTCCCAAAACCCTCCCATTTTCTTCCTGAGCACACACATTTAACTACATTTCTCAGCCCCCTGGAACTTAGTCTGGGATGAGGTGACTGAGTTAAGGTTAAGAGAATGAAGGCAGAAGTTGTATACACCACCTCCAGGCCTGGCCGATAAAAATCTCCATTCCATTCACATTCCTTCTGCAGTAACACAGATGGTCACACATGCTGAGGATGATAGCACCACAAGACAGAGGAACGTGATCTTTGAAAAGCTCCATAGAGCAGATTGTCCTGCAACCAGTGCCAACCACATCAAACCTGAGCCATTAATACTATTTTGTGTCTTAAGCCATTGAGATTTGGGGATCTTTGTTGCAACAGCTACCATTACTGAAGCAGGATATTTCCCTGGCCCCTATGGGGGCAGGAAATGGAATGCAGGGTCACTGGAGCTAGCCAGCCACTTCAGTGCCAGCTGGGGTGAACTCCAGTCACTCAGACCTGCTGTGCCTCACCCCTCATAGAAGGGAGAGCACGCAGATGAGTGGGTGCAGGAGCCGGGGCAATCACTCTTGAGTGCTGGCAGGAAGGAACTCTTCCACCTGCCAGTTGAGCATGGGTTTTTATGGGTGCAGGACAGGGGGTGGGCAGGCCACAATTGGTTTTGGAAAAGGCAATATTCAAGGAGGAAAATAGAGATGTTCATTCTCACGTTAAGCTGTGATTCCAGGCGGTTCCAGGCTTGAAGGTGGGGCCCTTGCCAGAGACCTGCCCTCTTCTGCCTAGAATTTTCCCACCTACTATCCCTATCATTACTACCCTGATAAATACTCTACATCCCTGAGATTCTGGTCAATCAATGTTCAGTTTTTTATGTCAGCACCCCCACTTCACTACTTTCCCACTATGTACTGTAGAGGGGCCAGAGATCCCCTCCAACTCTCCTTTAGCTCTTAGTGGCTCTTAGGCTGAATCTGGAAACCAAATTGACACCAGGCAGATTAACAAGGAAAAAGCACACCAAGTTTATTAGTTTTACATGTACATGGGGATCTTCACAAGAGAGTGGAGTCCAAGGAAGTGGCCAAAGGGAGATGCTTTTATACTGTTAGTCAAAGAACCATAAATTGGAGAAGCAATGACAGGACAAAGGGGATCCGGCTAGTGCAGCAAATTTCCAGGGGACTCATTTGGAGATGGAGGTGTGGTAAAACTGAAGGCAGATAAGGGTTACTTTTGTGAAAGAAAAATAGATCACAGGACCCCAAAATCACTATAAGCCAAAGGCAAAAGTCAAGCTAGATACTGGGTAGGCAAACCTGCCTCCCACTCTATTCCTAAACAAGATAGCTACAAAACAATTTTTTAAAAGCTGCATACCTCCCTCACAATTTGCCCAAAAAAATCCCTTGTGGACAAAAGATAAGCAAGACTGAAAGTCATCCCTCTGCTCACATGAGACAAATGCATATCTGATGGCTTCTTCTGCCCTGTTCTTTCACTAAGCAAGACCAAGGCATAAGTGACTTATATAATTTATGTATTCAGTGAAAGGCTAATCAGAGACTCAAAAGAATGCAACCATTAGTCCCTTACCTACCTGTGACCTGGAAGTCCCCTCCCCAGCCTCCAGCTGTGCTGCCTTTCTGGACCATGCCAATGTACATCTTGCACATACTGAGGGATGTCTCATATTGCACGTACTGACATGAGACATCTGTCAGTATGTTCAAGATGTACACTGACATGGTACATCTCCCCAGAATGTATAAACCAAGCTGTGCCACCTTGAGCACATGTCACCTGAGGCTGTGTCATGGCTACATCCTTAATGTTGGCAAAATAAACTTTCTAAATTGGTTGAGCCGTGTCTCAGATATTTTGGGTTCACTCCTTGTTAAGTAAGTTTATTAGGTCTGTTGTAGCCCCAATCCCTAGTCTCTAGTGATAAGGGCTAATTTCTCACCCTAGTACTGTGAGGGCACCTTTCCCAGAGGAATCTTAATGATTTGCTGCATGCAGAAGACAGGTCAGTTAGCCTTTTCTGAAACAACATATTTAGTATTTTCCACTTGCAATAATCAATACACCAGTCTGGCATATTTGGGGATGGCATAAGCTTCACTCCTTCTATATCTTTGAAAAATTATTTAATCTATGTCAATGTAGTTTACACATTGGAAAACAGAACTAATAACACTTAAAATACACAATTGTGGAGATATTTGAATGTAAAATAGCACTGGCATCGTTCCTGGCTTGTAGCAGACGCTCGATTAATGGTGGTTATCTCTTGCGCAGCCATTCAAGCTCAAAATTTTCACTAAAATAAATGATATTGGATGAAGAAGGAAGATAATTACATTTTTCCTTGTTCCCTTAGGATGAGTTAAGTCCAGGATTTTCACAGTTTGCCTCAGTTTGGCTTCACACTTCTGTGTTCATCAGGGGTTGCTTTATTTACCTGGATGTAGAATCGAATAGGTGTGAATTCCAAGATAACAGCTCTGGAGGGCTGACATTAGCATTTCAAAAAAGTCGTCAAATGGCTGATGGGCAGTGTTTTCACACACTGCCTAATCTCTTTTCACACATCTATGCTCCAGGCTGGATGCTTTTTATCACCTGTAGAAGGAATTGAATAGCTGTGAGTTCCACAGCCATGAGGCTTACATCAAATTTTAGCATTTCAAAGAGAAATCAAAGGAGCCTTTAGGAAGCATTTCCACGTTTCTCAAAGTTATACCTGAGTATTTTCTGGATTCTAGTAAGTTGTTATAAGTCCAGAAAGAACTGAACTGAGAAAAGCTAAGAAAAATAAAATTTTGCATGGGAAAGGTCCTGAGAGCCCTGCAGGACCCTCCTGCCACATGCTGACAAGGGGTCTCTAAGCCCATGATGCACCCCTGGTGGTGGGACTCACTCCCTCAGGGACAGCTGCACCACTGCTGAGCATGTCAACTTGGAAGATTTTTCTTTCTTGAGCAAACGTCTGCTTCCCTAAATGCCTGTTCATCCATCCTTGTTAGATGTTTTACAGTAGGGCAGAATGAGCTAGACTCCTTGCTGTGGGACAGCCCTTCGAATGTCTCTGCACAGCTGTTAGTGATGCCTGTCACCCTCAGCCTCACTCCCTGGCATCCTCATTCCTTCCCTTTGTCCCAGACATGCCTTCACTTGGAGCCTTCCCAGATATGCTGGCCACTCTCCTCCTAATGGATTTTTTTAATAGACTTCATTTTTAGATTAGTTTTAGGCTCATAACAAAACTGAGCAGAAGGCACAGAGTTCCCATACACCCCCTGTGCCACACATGCACAGCCTCCCCACTATCAGCATCTCTCTCCACAGTGGTACATTGCTACAATTGATGAGCCTATAGTGACACGTCACTATGTTACCCAGAAAAAAATGGGTTCATTCTGAAACCAGCCCAATTGTCCTATCAAACTAATACTTATGGTTTTTTTGAATAAACACAGAAATTGACACACACACACACACACCCCAGGGCTTGAAACTTGTAATTTGTCTCATCTGAGTTTCTTTCTCAGAAAACTGACCCTCAGGCCAGGAGCTGAAACTCATCAGATTTCCACCTCCAGACAACAAAATGCCAGCCCCCTCATCCATCATGATTGCTTTCTTACCCCTCCTAATTCCTGGCTAAACAAGCACCCCAATTTTAATCTGTTAGAGAGACAGATTTGAGACTGAGCTCCCATCCTCCTTGGCTGCAGCACCTGATTAAAGCCTTCTTCCCTGGCAGTACTTGCTGTCTTTGTGATTGGCTTTCGGTGCAGTGAGCAGCAAGACCTAGACCAAACCCTCAGTGTCTCAGTAACAGTTTGCCTGGCATGTAACAGATGACTCCATATGACAACACAGGTTTTGATCGGTAGTTTCCTTACCTGGCACAAATAAGGAGAGCACTGGGAGGATTCTCCAAAGCAGTGTCTCCCTGAGAAAAAGGGACAGGAGGGTCTTATGGGGTGATAGAGGGGGAGAGGGTGCATAGCTGAATGTAGAGGAGGGGTCCCAGTGGTGCTGACACAGTGAGTGGTCACACCAGCGCGTGGATCGCACATTATGATCATGAAGCTACAGCTACTCCTGGCATGGAAACTTTAGCATGGTCGTGAGGAAAGCTCACTCAGGTCCATTTATAAGTTGTTGAGGTCTGTCAGGAGCTGATTTCAACTGACTAGATGACTGTATTCTACACAATGTTTGGAGAAAAACAGGCTATAAGGCAGGAGGCTGTAAAACAGGCTGATTACTGAAGTTGGTTAAATTCCTACAGTCCCTGGAGGCCTTCCCTGTCTGCTTACAGTTATCATCCAAAGACCATAGTTTGCAGGAGGATTCAGTCTGGGTGATGCATATTCTGTGGGTTTGGACAAATGCATAACGGCATGTATCCACCATTATAGCATCATATGGCATAGCTCACTGCACTAAAAATCCTCCATGCTCTCTGTCTATTCACTTCTCCCTGCCTCCTGTAGGGGAGGAAGTTTTTCTCAAATCTCTTAGGGTTCCTGGCTAGGCCCAAAAATAAAACTGACTAAGACAGATCAACAGGAGAAAAGTATACAAATTTATTGAAGAAATTTTACATGACATGGGAGCCTTAATAAGGAAATGAAAACTCAAAGAAACAGCAAAACCTGTGTGTTTTTATGCTAAGCCTGGTGAAAGAAGTGATGGCCATGGCGAAACATGACTGGACAACGTGGTGTCATCTAACAGTAAAACAGGGGAGCTGGGCCTGGCCTATGTGTCTTGGTGCTTTTCTGTGTCTCTGGGTGACACTCTTTCCCTCTGAGTGTCCAGCTGAACATCTGTCACTTTAGGGTCTTCAGGGCAGAAGGGTGGGAGAAGGGAAAATAATGCCCATCTCATAGGACCATTAGGAGGATTGATTTTTTAAAAACATTTAAGAATGTAAAGCTCTCAGTTTGTACTTCAGTCTCAATAAACACAGTACTACTTGCCACACATTAGGCACCCTGTATGTAATTAATTGACCAAACTGGTTAAGAACAAGCAAGGCATTAATGCTTTCCCTTCCCAGGGCATCAGATCTGAAAAGCAAAGTGAGGAAGTTGGAGGGGTAGATGTAGGGGCAGAACAAGAAAGAGAGAATGTGGGAAAGAGACAGTTTCCACACCTCCTACCAAGGTGCCAATGCACTCACACCACCAGAAGGCTCAGGTGTGTAGGGCAGCAGGGGCTGGCTGCCCACCAGACATTCATGCCCCCCTTCCAGAGACTGAGATGTGGCTGGGGGGTAAGGGTCCCAGCAGGACTGCAAAACTCAGGCTCCACACATCTCAGTGAGGCATTCCACTCATTCCCACTGTGAAACAAAAATAAAATCCTAAGCCCTTGACAGACTGAATGGACCGCTTCTGGCCAAGGAAGCCCCAGTAAAACATTAAAAACTAAGTTTTCCAGCCATAGCCATGAAGAGACAGGAAGTTAATCATGCCTCAGTACTCCACCTTCCTCAGTAACCAACACCAGACCATTTTTTTCCCTAAAAATTAAACAGAAACCAGCCCTGAAAAACTAAAAACAGAAGACTCCTCTGTGGATTCCAATTTCAATCAATCCCCTCATGCTTCAATCAACCCCCTGTCACCAGGGTACCCTCCCTTTTTGCCTTTCAATATGATGGCTGATCAGTGTCACAAAGCATTCCTATGACCCTGACCACAGACTGGTTCTGGCCAGTTTACAAAGGCTATGTACTAAATGTCCCCGGGTCCTAAGTTTTACCTTTGGCATACAGTGCCTAATTTTACTGCATCTCAATGTTAAGTCTCTACCCCAAGGTGCACATGGGAAGTATGCAACATATATGTTTCCTTATCATGCCTGTGCAGGGCCCTCTGTCATAAATATTCATAATCCACCTATTACCTGTTACATAGGTATATTTAGCCAAACTATTTAGCAAAACTATTTGTCCTCCTTCCTCAAAGTGCCTGCTTTTGACCTCTGCCTGAGGCTCCACTTCCCAGCCCACAGGTTGCACCCTTTTTAGATAGTTTCCCTTTCCAAATATATACATTTCATGATTTCTAAGTCAATATGACCAATGGCATGAGACACAGGTGATGTGGATCACATCCATGACAAGCTCTCTAAAACAGGGTCCTCTTCTTCACTCTCACTCTTGCTTTTTCTTTCTGTCAGATTAATGCAGATTAACAGGATGGATTCATCTCATCCCAGTCCAAGGCACCAGTGTGTGATTCCCAGAATTATCCCTCCCTAAGGGTTAGGATAAACACTGCTCCCCCTCCCTTCCTCCACATGAGTTACTCCAGCCCGAGCACTCATCTGCCCACCTGGTGTCAATCACCACCTACTGACTGACAATTCCCAGGTGTGCATGCAGCCCAGACTCCCCACACCTGTGTATCACATGACTGCTGGGCTGTCTCTGCCTGTAGACACCTCCAATTCCACACAACCCTGCCTGAGTCAACCCTTTTCCTGTTGTACATCCCACATCATCCACGAAGCCTCCTCTTCCTCATCATTAGAACCTGGATTCCATCACCTTGTATATTAACTACCTACTCAGGTTAACTATCCACCAAGGTTAACTACCACCCAAGTTGAGTCACCCCTGCCCCAATTCTCCATATCCCCCTGACTCCTCCTCATCCACTCCCTCTGAAGCCCTGCTGTATGTAATTCTGATATGATATCTGCCACCCTATATGGGAACTACCTGATCACAGGGAGCAGGAACAGTCACCATAAAAGTCGAGGTCCACCAGCTCAGCACACAAAAGCATCACTGGGGGCTGTAACTCAGCCACACTGGCCTAAGGGAGAAGAAAGGAAATAAAAACCAGGCATAGGCATATTCCCACAGTCTCACTAACAGGGAATGTCCCCTGTTCCTATCAGAGGGAGGAAGTGTTCAAAGTCAGCAGAGAGTGTGACTGGGCAGGGCGCATCGTGTGTAATATATGCCTGTGCCTAAGTTCACTGTGCAGGGAGCTGTACTGCTCATGCTCAGTGCATCCCTTGGCCATTGTATGCTTAAAGTCCTGAGTTAGCCAAAGTCTCAGGGGCCCCTGTTGGGAGATCCGCCCAGCTGCCATGGTCAGGATCCTGATGTCCACAAGGGAGACCAGCTGAGCAGTCCCGAATGTGAAAAACTGAACAAGAATGGTTCCTCTTATTTTTTATTTTCGCTTTATTGGGGTTTCTTTTCTCCAACTGTATATATAGCACATTCTCACTCTAAAGAGAAAAAGCCAAACAGAACAGGAAAGTTTACGGGGGAAAGTAAGAATTGCCTGAAATCTCTCCACAACGACCATCTTTTTATATGTTTCTCTATGCAGATTTAATGTTTAAACATGGTATTTAAATGCTGATGTTTAAGTTACATAAGTGGAGATCTGTGTTGGGGCAGTAAAGTGGCTAACAGCATGTTCTCTGGAGCCAGACTGCCCGGAGTTCCAGCTCTGGCTCAGCCACTTCCTGGATTTACGATTGGGTAAGTTTTCTGCCTTAGTTTCCTCACCAGCAAAATTGAATTAATAGGGTGGTATTTACTGCCTGTGGTTAGTGAGAGGATTAAATGAGCATCCTGAGACAGGTACTCAAACTTCATTGTACATTTATGTTTGTCTTTTGAATACATCATCTGCTTACCTAGGCAAGCTCATCTGCACATTCAGGCCAGTGCTGAAGTGTTCAGATCCTCTCCCCTGTCATTTTCTGCAACTGTAAAGGTGTCTAAAGCCCACTTCCCAATGCCCAGGCCATTCTGCCCCTGATTTCCCATCTCACAGCTCCTCCCAGATGCCCCTTGTCATGGCTGCTGTTCAAGGTCACCCCTCCGGAATCACCACCTTTCCTGTCTGCTCCTGTCCCTCTCCAGTCCCAGCCAGCTGGGCCACTCTGCAGCTGGGACACAGCCCTCCTGGCCAGGAAGCTCACTTTGTGGACAGACCCATCCCCCAGGTTTGTTGGCACATCCATCGTCTGGTCAAGACCCCTCATTCCCTGTGCATACCACTCCCCAGGCCCCACATCCAAGAAGGTCCCGATGGACCTGGCCTGTGTCTCCACTTGGCCACTGCTTCTAGCCACCAGGAACCCCCTCCCCCAACTATATCTCAATATCTCCACCTACAAAATGGGATGATTGCATGCAAAGATCTTCCACCCTGACATTCCACATCTGAGACTTTGTCCTGCCTGTGGCATAGGTGCTAATCCTGCTTTACACTCCTGGGAACACTATCCTACTTTCAGCCATTGTCAGGTGAGCTGTCACCAGCCAACCCATGGTCCCCCTGCCAGGCATGCATGCTTTCAGTCCTGGCCTTTCCCTCCTTGATCTCATTGCCCTTCCTAGAATCCTTAATCAGTGTGAGGAGGCAATGCACATGGCCCTGCTTTGTACAGGTGTAGGATTAACAGAATGGATTCAGCAACTCAGCAAGGTGAGCACACCCCAGTGCTGTACAGTGCTTTGTAGTTTGAGGGGGGCAGTGGGTGGCTTAGATTTTTCGGTGGCAAGTTGATTTTTTTAAATAATCAGGTGGTTAAAATTAGACATTCCAGTGCTGGCAATGCCTGTGCTCAAAATGCCCCCTTCTGGCTTTCTAGCTGATAAACAGCACTCTCTGTGCCCCTGGCTCCCCTGCTTTGGGTTGGTAGAAGATGCTGCTTCCTGGGCTGGTTTCCTCAGAATACTCCCGAATTCCTGCAGAGACTGGGCAGGGACCCATCCCTGCCAGCTGCAGCCTCAACTAGAGTTGGCTCAAGGTCATCTTCCTCACAGGCATAAGATAGTGGGATTGTTCCCGCTGGAGCTTTTCTGCTAATTGTTCTTTATTGGGGTATAACTGACATACGTTACCATAAGGACACAAATCTTAAGTGCTCAGCTCGAGAAATTTTGACAAATTCACACACTCACTTGAACATCACACAAATGCAGTTACAGCATTTCCATGGCCACACAAAGTCCCCTTCAGTCACTCTCCCAGCCTTTCTCAAGCAATTATGGCTCCAATTTTTCAAAATTCAGTGGGATCATACAGTGTGCTGTCCTCCATGTCTGACTGCTTTCTCTCAACAAAGTGTTTCTGAGATGTATCCATGATTGCATGTTATCATCAGTTCCTTTCTATCAGCGATTAGTGTTCCATTGTAGGAAGATAATACAGTTTGCACTACCTACTGGTAGAAATGTGGATTGTTTCCAGTTTGGGGCTACAGTGAAGAGCCACTATGGAAGTCCTTGTGCATGTCTTTTTGTGGACATAGTCACTCATTTCTCCTAGGTATATTTCTAATATTGAAACATTGGATCATAGGGCAGATATATATTCAACATTATTGAGATGGAGCAAGGACGCCTAAGACCCAGCTTAAGGGCCTACAGGATCATCTCCAAACATGGAAATGAAGGATAATCTTGAGTTCTTTCAAGGGAAATTCCAAACACCTAATTGGCCTTGAGAAGTAAATGAGCAACCTGGTAAGCAAGACAGTAACAATAACTTAAAACAAACACCAAGGAAGTTAGAGACACAAGATGTTTGGTTCCTATAGAAATTAAGATGACATCTTGAAACATGTCCCCTAGTTGTTTTTCAGAAGCATGGGCCACCATGAGATGGAAATGCTGATCACTGTCATGCATACCTCAGAGAAGCAGGAACTAGGGACTGAACTCTGATGATAGTTCTTTGTTCTTAATTTCTTCCTGGTCAGGCGCAGTGGCTCATGCCTGTAATCTCAGCACTTTGGGAGGCTGACATGGGCAGATCGCTTGAGTTTGAGCCGTTATGGTAAAACCCTATCTCGGTCAGGCACAATGGATTACACCTGTAATTCCAGCACTTTGGGAAGCTTAGGTGGGTGGATCACCTGAGGTCAGGAGTTTAAGACCAGCCTGACCGAAACAATGAAACCTGGTCTCTACTAAAAATATAAAAACTAGCCAGGCGTGGTGGTGGGTGCCTCTAATCCCAGCTACTTAGGAGGCTGAGGTGGGAGGATGGCTTGAGTCCTGTAAGCAGAGGTGGCAGTGAGCCAAGATTGTACCATTACACTCCAGTCTGAATGATAGAGCGAGACCTTGTCTCAAAAAAATAATAATAAATAAGGCCAGGCGCAGTGGCTTATGCCCATAATCCCAGCAGTTTGGGAGGCTGATGCAGGCAGATCACCTGAGGTCAGGAGTTTGAGACCAGCCTGACCAACATGGAGAAACCCCATCTCTACTAAAAATACAAAATTAGCTAAGTGTGATGGTATGTGCCTGTAATCCTAGCTACTCAGGAGGCTGAGGCAGGAGAATCACTTGAACCTGTGAGACGGAGGTTGTGGTGAGCCGAGATTGTGCCACTGCACTCCAGCCCTGGGCAACAAGTTAAACTCCTTCTCAAAAAAAAAAAAGAAAGAAAAAAAAATAATAAATAAATATTCCTTCGTGAGGGTCCTGGAGAGAGTCATGCCCACAGGTCACAATTTAACATTCATTTTTTCTGACCTCAGTTTTTAGATAAAGCCCCATTTCTCTAACCAATTGCAAATCAGAGAATCTCTGAATCCACCTATGACCTGTGAGCTCCCACTTCAAGATATCCCACCTTTTTGGGCCTAACCAATGTATAACCTCCATGTACTGATTTACAATTTTGTTTGTCACTTCTGCTTTCTTGCCATGTACCTCTGCCTTTGAAAGCCCTTGTCTGCAAGCTGCTGGGAAGTCTGAGCCTTAAGCATTAGCTGCCCAGTGGTTTCTTGGCATCATGCAATAAATGCCTCACTTTCTCTCACAGCAAATCTCGATGTCGGTTTTTGATTTTGCTGTGAACCCAAGTTCGGTTTGCTAACATTATCAAAAATAGCCAAGTAATTTTCCAAAGCCATGCACCATTTTTACATCCCCACCAGCAATGTGTGACATTTCCAGCTATTTGACATTCTTATTTTAGCCAGAAAAGTGGATGCACAGTTGTGTCTCATTGTGTGTTAGTTTGGTTTGGGGTTTTGTTTTATTTTGTTTTGTTTGCATTTCCCATGACTAATGAGAATGAGCACCTATTCACATACTTATTAGTCATTTTAATATCTTCTTTTGTGAAGTGCCTGGTGAAGACTTCTCCCCATTGTATAAACTGGATTATTTCTTTTTTCTTATTTATAGGCATTTATCATAGATATTTTTATGTGAGTCCTTTGTCAGAATACATTTACAAACATTTTCTCCAATTGTACAGTTTGCCTTTTCACTTCTTTAGTGGTGTAGTTTGATGAGCAGACATTATTAATTTTTATGAATTTTTTAGGTGAAAAGAAATCTCTTTTTCTCTCCCATTACTAGGTTTATGGCTAAGGCCCCATAACAAAAGGCAAATTGTTTGGAACAAATGCTTGGTGCCACAAAGAAAAATCAGCACTGAGACAAAGGATCTTCAGCAAGGCAATTTACTTTCTGCAGAAAGGATGCTGCTCACAGTGGAACAATGGGGAGAGCACCCCAAACAAAGGAGGGAAGGAGTTTTCATTTCTCATGCAGCTCGTCCCTGCTACTGTGTCCTGTCTCCATTGGCTGGAGTTAGACTGCACAATCTAAGCTGAACCCAGTTGGCTAACTTGAAAACTGCAGGAATGCAGTTATACCTGCGGAGAGTGAAGTTTCGGGGGAAGGAGCCATTGTGACTGGAAGGGTGATCTATAGAGTAGGTAACATATGTGGAATGTGGTCTCTATAGATAAGGACTGGTGGAAAGTTTGTTTACCACAGCAGTAAAGAAGTCTGGCCTTGAAAGCAGGGAACAAAGAGCAAGGACACTGAGTTTCCCTTTGAAGAGGAACTCTTTATATCTAACACAAATTAACAGAAGAAAAGCATGTATGTTTTAAATGACACAGAAGTCTCCAGAAATGAAGAATTTAAAAAAAAAAAGTAAACTTGTGTATTTTTTATGCCAGGTTAGATAAAGATGTGAATAGGATAAAGAAGTGTGATTGGACGAAGAGGGTACAGTCTAATGATAATAAACTAGTGGAACATAGAAGGCCTGATTGCTCAGATTCTTCCCTGTGATAAGGATGCTTCTTTTCTCCAGGTATAGAAAGTGAACATTTCACATAAGGTTCTATGACTTGCTTCAGGGGAAAAGGATGGGGAAGGTCAAAGGGTGACTTTCCCACTTCTGCAGTTTGCTTACATGCCAAGGTGTCATATTTTGGTTCTGAATTCCATCAAATTCATCAATTTTTCTTTTGTGACTAATACCCTTGTGTTCTGTTTAACAAGTATTTGATTTCCATGAGTTCATGAATATATTTTCTGTCTTTCGTTCTAGACACATTACCTGTCATATTTAGGTTTCTATTCATCTTAAATTAATTTTTATGCATAGTTTGAGGAATGGGTTAAGGCTCATTTTGTTCTCTCCAATTGTTCATTGCTGTTTATTGAAAACAAATCTTGGCTAGACATAGTGGTCCACACCTATAATCCCAGCAATTTGAGAAGCAGTGGTGAAAGATCACCTGAGCCTGAGAGTCTGAGGCTGCAATGAGCAATGATCATGCAACTGCACTTCAGGCTGGGAGACAAAGCAAGACCCTGTCTCTAAAAATACATAAATAAATAAGCATTAAAAATTAAAAATAAATTTAAAGAAAAATATTTCCTTGCTTTGGTGACTGTTGAAAATCAGTTTACTGTGTACGTGTGGGTCTATTCCTTGACTCTATTCTGTTGCATTGATCTCAGCTCTCAGGACCACACTGCCTAATTTCTGAAGCTTCATAATAAGTCCAAAAATCAAATAGTTTAAGTACTCCAACTTAGTTGAAGCTTCTTCAAAGTTGTCTTGGCTATTCTAGAATTAGCTTGTCAATTTCAATTTGTAAAAGTCTGCTAGGATTTTTATTGATATTGCATTTAATCTATAGATCTACTTCCAGAGAACTACGATCTTTATAGTATTGAGTCTTATGATTAAACATATAACTCTCTAGATCAAGTTTTCAATAATAGCTTATAATTTTCACTAAAGAGATCTTGCATATCTCTTACTAATTTTTTGTAGGTGTCTAGTATTTTTAATACTATTATCAATGATATTTTTTCATTTTATTTTTCAATTGCTTGTTGCTTATATATAAAAATACAACTGGTTTCTGTCATGTCATCTTTTTTTTTTTTTTTTTTAAAGCGGTTTATCTTTTCTCTTTCTAACTGTATGTATTTTATTTTTTTCTTGCCTTATTACACTGTCTAGGACCTACAGTATGATACTGAGTAAAGATTATAAGCCCTGGCCTTGAATTTCTTCTAACTTAAGGGGAAAAAATTCAACATTTTATGATTAAGGATTATATTAGCTGTAGATATGACATAGATACCTTTTATTAACTTCTGAAAGTTTCTTTCTAGTCATAGTCAGCTGAGATTTATTATAAATAGGTGTTGACTTTCATTAAAACATTTTTCTAAAATTTTTAAATTACATTTGCTTTTCTACCTTGCTAGTGCAGTGAAACAAATTGATTTAGAAATGTTAAACCAACCTTACTTTTTGAAATAAAATGCAGCTGGTCATGAGGTAGTGTCCTTTTTAAATATTGGTTGATTTGGCTTGCTAGTATTTTGTTAGAATTTTTGCATTTTTATTCATTAATTAATTATTTATTTATTGCAATAACCTTGTCAGACTTTGGTATCAGGCTTATGTTGCTCTCATAAAAGAAACCGAGAAATATTTCCTCTTATCTATTCTCTGGGGGAAAAATTTGTAATCAATAGGTTATTTTTTTCTTCCTACAATGTTAGGGAGAATTCACCAATAAAATACTCTGGACTTGGACTTTTAAAACTTAGAAAAGTTTTTCATTGTGGCCTTGGTTTTTTTAAACATTTTTTTGCACTAATCAGATTTTCCATTTCTTCTTGTGTTCATTTAGGAAATTGTATTTTTCAAGAAATCTGTCCATTTTCTTTAAATTGTCAAATTATTAGCATGAAGTTGTTCATAATAATAGTTGATGTGATAATATCCCTAAAAGACTGTTGGATCTGAAGTAATCTCTTTTTTTTTTCTTTTTTTTTGGTCAATATTCATAGAAATTGACAATGGTACATTTCACCAGAACCCTGTGCTCTGGAAAATAGCAATCATTAAGAAATCCCCTTACTTTTTTGTGTTCCAGAAAAAGACTGACTACAAAGAAACACCCCTCCCTGTATAACTTTCTCCATATGACTTACAGATGCCACCTTCTTAGTCTGTGATGAGGCCAAACACAAACACTCCAAATTCCCACTCTTTGCCCCATAAATTATTAAACTATTTGGTCCCCACTGCTCAATCAGAATGAAATGCTTGTTAATAGTTAGGATTCTCTCTTTCTGCCAGGTCTCAGCATTCTAACTCACCTCCGCTATGAACGAATATACAACATACAACCCTTCCTTAATGGCCTTTCTCAAGAGTAGGCTGACCTCAGATAAAACATCCTCTTAAGATATTGTCTGATCATCTCCCCTCCAACCTGTAACCCTGTTCTTCCAATTCTCACAAACTGAGTTCTTTCCAGGTTTGTTTACTCTTCCCTATAAAAGAAAAGTCATTTTCTGCTTAACCTTTGAGACCCTTACAGGTCTCATGGTGAGAGCATTTTCCTTATTGCAATAGTCCCTTTCCCCCTCTTGCGATAATCTTTTCAGTTAAAGTCTCCTCTTTTCTAAATTTGGAGTTATTTTTTACTTGACAGAATTTATCAATTTTACTAATATATTTAAAGAAATAGCTTTGGCTCTGTTAATTTTATCTGTTGTTGATTTGTTTTCCGTTGATTTCTGCTCTTAATTATTTTCTTCTACCTTCTCTCTGTTTTATTATTTCTTCTGTTTTATAACTTATCGAGATGAAAGCTTAGATAATTTAGTTTAAAACTATTTTCCATATTAATAGATTCACCTAGAGCAATAAATGCACCCCTCTATATCCCACAAATGTTGACACATTGTGTTTACATTTTTGCTTGGTTCAAAATATTGTCTAACTCCCATATGATTTCTTCTTAGACACATAGCTTATTTAAAAGTATGTTGCTTAATTTCCAAATATTTTGTAATCTTCCAGGTTTCTATTTTTTGGGGGAGAGGGGGTTTCATATCATCATGGTCAGAGAACATACTCTGTATCATTTCAATCCTTTAGATGTCATTAAAATGTTATTGTTTTTAATATGGCCCAGGCCGTAGTCTATCTTGGTAAGTATTCCATGTGTATTTACACAGAATTCTTATTTATAGAGACAAGTTTCTATGGTTTCTTATGTTTCTGTACATCTTATAAGCAGAGACACTAAAGGCCTTTTTCATTTTTTCAAAGATATTTACATAGCAAACAGCCTGAAGATGGAGATAATGTATTCATTTGGAATAGAGGTCAGGTTAATTTGTTGGCCACTATAATAAAGATAATGACTCCCTCTGGGGCAAAAGTTGAGTAGATTTGCTTTCATCCTGTGATAAAACCCTGAGGTTTCCTAAGCTCAAGTTTCCTCAGCTGCGATGCAAATTCACTGCTTGTATGGCATCCACCTCGGCCATACTACATCACCTCTTTGAGAGTTGGTGAGGGAATAAAAGGAACCGAGGCAAACATGAAGCTCAGTACACTTGCTGTGCTGGAATAAGTTTTTTTGGTCTCTGACACAGGAATCTCAGGCCTTCTCCAGCAACCATGAAAGTGGGAGCCTAACTAATTAGCATGCAAGTAGGGCAAAATCTAAAACCTTTGCTGTTCTTGGCATTTATTATGCAGCTATTTGATGAACTGTTCCATATATGCTAATTAGGTTAAGTTTATTAATCGTGTCATTCAGATCCTATATATCCCTATTGTTTTTTTTCTGTGTGTTGTATCAGTTATGAGAGAAGAGTGTGTGTGACTTCCATTATGATTGTGGATTTGCCTCTTCTTCCTGTACGTCTGCCAATTCTTGCTCTTTGTGTACTTTTTTAAATAGATGTTGATATGGTTTGGTTCTGTGTCCCCACCCTAAATTTTATCTTGAATTGTGCTCCCATAATTCCCACATGTTGTGGAAGGGACCCATTGGAAGATAATTGAATCATGAAGGCAGTTTCCCCAAAACTGTTCTCATGATAGTGAGTAAGTGTCATGAGATCTGATGGTTTTATCGGGGATTTCTGCTTTTGCATTTTCCTCATTCTCTCTACCTGCCACCATCCATGTAAGACAGGACTTGCTCCTCCTTGCCTTCTGCCGTGATTCTGAGGCTTCCCCAGCTACATGGAGCTGTAAGTCCAATTAAACCTCTTTCTTTTGTAAATTGCCCGCTCTCTGGTATGTCTTACCAGCAGCATGAAAACAGACTAGTACAGATGGCGTCTTGCTTCCCAGGCTGGCCTCAAACTCCTGGACTCAAGGAATCCTCCCACCTCAGCCTCCTGAGTCGCTGGGACTACAGGCGTGCACCATGGGTCCCAGCTTGCTTTGTGTGTACTTTGAAGATATAATATTGTGTCCAAACTTTTTGGATTATTTGTCATCTTGAAGAACCGGCCCTTTGACCATTTATGATACCCCTCCTTACCTTTGGGAATGTTTCTTATTATTAATCTACTTTGAGATTAATACAACGACACTAGCTCTCTTGTGCTTACTGTTTACATGGTATGTGTTTTCCATCCTTTTGCTTTTAGCAGTAATTCTGTTATATTTGAAGTGTGTCTAATAAATAGTATGCAGTTTCTTCCTATTTCAACAGTCTGTTTTTCATAATAGTACTTTGGTGGTTTTAAAATATGTCCACAGGCAGGATGTCAGTAAAATGACCAATGAGGAGACGCCAAGCTCTCATTTTTCCACAGAAATATGCATAAAAACTGTATGAGCCAACTTTGCATAAGCTCTGGAGAATAATCAAAGGTTACAGCTCCTAAGAAAACATCTAATCAAAAAAAAAAAAAAGCCACCTGAAAAACGATAGAAAAGTTTTGTGGTGATTTTTACTCACCCTCTCTCCATCCTATTCTAGTGTGGCAGCAGCCTTGGTCTTGAGTGTCAGAAGTCAAGTCTCCACTTCTTTACCTCAAACTTGAAGGAACAGAGCAGACCCTGTTAATTATTATGTACATCTGTTGTAACCTGGCAAGGGAATACCTAGAGGACTGATGTAGGGTGCTCATCTCTGTATGGCATAACTCAGAATGCAGGAAGAAAGAGCAGTGGGCACTTTTCCCCTTGTAGTTTGTAAAGCTATAGGGGAATTACAACTCAACAGATGCTTTAGGCAAGAGATTTCAAGTGGAGACAGACAACAGACCATCTAAGACCTAGAGGAGAAGCTTGGGTGAGACTCTTTGGGAAATTATGACATGCAAAAGTAGCCACATATATGGAAGAATTTAGTAGTTCACACATGGTCAAACAAGATGCATGCTCAGAAAAGATCTGAGATGACATTAAGTTTTCATTTCAGGCTGAATCCTAGACTCAGAGCAAGCCTGTCTAAGTAGCAAAGGAGTGCCCCAGCACAAAACCCATCTGCAAAGACTAGAAGAGGAGTTTTTCACTATTTTAGGCTTCTTTTGTGAGGAGGACTATTGTTTGGTTGTTTCAGCTCCACACATTCAAAAACTCTCTGTAAAAACATTAACTAAACCAAGCTAAAATAACAGAGTGATCACACATGGCAAAGGCTTTGCAAAAATCGTTTGAAAAATTCTCAAAACAGACTACTATAGCCTTTGACAATCAGAAAAAAAAAAAGAGCAAATGTTGGGAAAAGAAGAAAATCTGTTTTTCAGAGTTACCACAGTATAATAGTTAAATACTCAATATTCAATAAAAAGTCACAATGCATAGAAAAAAAGAAAAAAGTAAACATGGCTTGTTCAAGGAAACAAAGTAAATAACAGAAACCATCTATGAAGAAACCCAGACAACAGAATTACTACACAAAGACTTTAAAACAACTGTACTATGTATGCCCAAAGAGCCAAACAAAACCACAAAGAACTAAAGGGAATCAGAAAAACAATATATGAACTAATGAGAATATAAAGACATAAAATTTATTAAAAAGGAACCAAAGAAAAATATTGGAGCTGAAAACTACAAAAACTGAAATAACTTTACTAGACAGGTTCAACAGCAGATTGAAACAGACAGAAGAATGAATCAGCAAACTTGAAGAGAGGCAACTAAAATAGTCAAGTGTGAGGAACAGAAAGGAAAAACAAGTTAGCTAATTTTTTTGTGTCTTTTGATTTAAGGTAGATCTCTTGAAGACAGCATGTAGTTAGGCGTGAGAGTGCATTTATTCATCAATCATTGAGTCAGAGTCTGCAGGACAGACCTCCACAGGTGGTGACTGACATCTCAGGTGGTGACCTCAACGTGATCAAGGTCTCAGGTGGTGACCCCGACATGATTGAGGTCTTTAAGAAAACTGTAGACCAATATCTCTTATAAATATTAATACAAAAATTCTCAATGAAATACTAGCAACCACACTTCTGCAGTATATTAAAAGGATTATATATTATGACCAAATAGGATTTATCCCTGGAATAAAAACATGATTTAACATAAGAAAATTCATCAGTGTAATACACCACAGTTGTATAATAAAAGATAAAAAACACACAATAATCTCAATTGATGTAGGAAAAGCATTTGATGGTACTAAACACTATTTCATGATAAAAAGTAAAAACTCAGTTAAGCTAGACAAAGTAACGAAGATAATATTTACAAATTATATATCAGATGAGATTAGTATCTAGGTTCAGCTGTACATAGTCCCATATTTCTTGGAAGTTTTTTTCATTCCTTTTCGCTTTTTTTTTCCTCTAATCTTCTCTGCATGCCTTATTTCAGCAATGTGGTCTTCAAACTCATATCCTTTCTTCCACTTGGTGAATTCAGGTATTGATACTATTTATACTTTACAAAGTTTTCATGCTGTGTTTTTCAGCTCCATCAGGTCATTTATGTTCCTCTCTAAACTGGATATTCTAGTTAGCAGCTCCTCTAACCTTTTATGAAGGTTCTTAGCTTCTTTGAATTGAGTTAGAACATGCTCCTTTAGCTCCACAGAATTTTTTTATTGCTTATTTTTTGAAGCCTACTTCTGTCAATTTGTCCATGTTTTCCTCTGTTCAGTTCTGTGCTCTTGCTGAAGAGACATTGCCATCATTTGGAGGAGAAGAGGCACTCTGGCCTTTTCGTTTTTCAGTGTTTTTTCATTGCTTCTTTCTCATCTTCATGAGTTTGTCTAGTTTCAATCTCTGAAGCTGCTGACCTTGGATGGGGTTTGGTGGGGACTTTTTCATTGCTGATGTTGTTGTTGCTTTCTATTTGTTTGTCTTTATTTCTGTGGTCAAGTCCCTCTTCTGTAGGGCTGCTGCAGTGTGCTGGGGGTTCACTTCAGGCCCTATTCATCCAGTTTGTACCTGGAGATGTCCCTCGGGGAGGCTGGAGAACAGCAAAGATGGGTGCCTTCTTCTTCTGGGATCTCTGACCTCGAGGGGCACCAACCTGATGCCAGTAGGATTGCTCCAGTTTAAGGTGTCTGACAACCCCTGTTGGGAGGGTCTTACCCAGTTGGGTGGTATGGGGAACAGGACTCATTTAAAGAAGCACTTTGACTGTCCCTTGGTGCAGTAGGTGTGCTTTGCTGGGGGAAAACCCATTTGTCTGGCCTGTCCAAATTCCTCAGAACTACCATCTGGAGAGGGTAAGCCTGCTGGTCTGCAGGGACGGTGGCCACCCCTCCTGCTAGGGGCTCAGGCCCAGGGAGATCAGGCTTCTGTTCCTGAGCCTCTGGCTGGAGTTGCTGAAGTTCCTGCAGGGAGGCCCCACCCACTGAGAAAGGATGGCTCAGGGACAGGCCTAAAGAGGCGCTCTGGCCACAGTGTGCCACAGCCAATGTGTTGGGCTGTGGGGGACACCTCTTGAGACCAAGCTATCCAACCCCCCTGGCTCTAGCAGGGGAAAAGTATGGCCTGGAGCTATAGAGATGGATGCCACCCTTTCCCTGCCCAGGGAGTTCAGCGTGTTAGGCAGTTATGAGATCCATTGCTGGCTGCTGTCCCTCCCCCAAGGAGTTCAAATGGCTCAGACAGCAGGTAGCTGCAGCTGTGGTTCTGGTTTCCTCCGCCCCGAGAAGCTTGGCAGGCTTAAACAGATTCTACCTGAGAGACTGTTGAGAATCTGCATGGCCCTGGGATTGGGACTCTAGGCTCCAGTGGCATAGGTTCGGGAGTGGGATCTTCCGATCCACAGGTTGCACAGTTCCATGGAAAAAGCACAGTTTCCCCAGCTGGGTAGCATGCTCACTCACTACCCCCCTTGGCTAGGGGTCAGTGCTCCCCTGCCCCGTTTGGCTTTCAGGCCACTGCACCACACTGCTCTTCCTTCCTCTCCATGGATCATGCCAGCCGCCTAGTCATTTCTGATGAGAGAATCTTGATACCTTGGTTGCTGGTGCAGGATTCACATGCTAATTACGGTTCTTTTTGATAGGAAACTCCCATCACCTCTGCTTCTAGTTGGCCATCTTGGCCCTGCCCACCCACATTTTTTTTTATATCACTCCCTTCAATAGATGGAGCCCAATTTTCTTCCCTTGAGTGCAGGCTAGACTTAGTGACTCCCTTCCAAGATACAAAATAAAGCTTAAGTGATGGTCTATGAATTCAGAGACTAGATCCTCAAAGGCACTGTGGCTCTCTCCTCTGTCCATTGGACTGCTCCATCTGGGCAGTTAGATGCCATGTCATAAAAACATTTAAGCAACTGTTGGAGAGGCGCTTGAGAGGCAGAGGTCTCCTGACACTGGCCATGTGAGTGAACCATCTAGGGACAGATCCTCCAGCTCCCATCAAGCCCCAGTCCTCTATAGCTTCTGCTGACATCCCGACTGGAGTTTCTTAATAAATCCTGAGCCAGAACAACCCAGCTAGGTCTGTTCCGAACTCCTAACCTACTGAAACTGAAATAAAAAGTTTGTTACTTTAAGTCTCTATGTTTTGGGGCAATTTGTTTTTCAGCAATAGATAATTCATGCAAGTTTATAGTTCATTTTTATGGAATGTAATTACTTTTATGGTTATCTTGCTTTTATTTTCGATTTGTTCTATCTGTTCTTTGGTACTTTGTTTCTATGTCCCATTTTTCCTATTTTCTTTTGGATTAACCAAATACTTTTCTAGCTTTCATTTTATCTACTTTATTTGCTTTTCTTGTTTTTTGTTTTTGGGGTTTTGTTTGATATGCAGTGTCACTCTGGTTGCCCAGGCTGGAGTGCAGTGGCACAATCTCAGCTCACTGAAACCTCCGCCTTTGAGGTTCAAGTGATTCTCCTGCCTCAACCTCCCCAGTAGCTGGAATTACAAGCATGTACCACCATGTCTGGCTAACTTTCATATTTTTAGTACAAACAGGGTTTCACCATATTGGCCGGGCTGTTCTCAAACTCCTGACCTCAAGTGATCCACCCACTTTGGCCTCCCAAAGTGCTGGGATTACTGGTGTGAGCCACTGTGCTTTTTAAATTGTAACTCTTAGTACTTTAAATTGCTTCTCCAGGGATTATAGTAGGCATCCTCAATTTATCACAACCTGACTTGGAGTACTGTTATAGCATGCTTATCAAATAGAAACACTTTATAACAGCATAATTTCAATCATCCCTATTATTCCCTTTGTGCTTTGGTTGCCATATATTTTACTTCTACATATATTATTAATTTCATTGTATATTTTTATTGTTGTTTTAAATAATCAATAGTTTTTTAAGAAAAAAATTGTAATGTCCTTTTGTATTTATCCACATATTACAATTTCCAGTGCTCTTATTTTTTTCTTTCTTGTTAAACTGGAATACTTTACATTTAGCCCAAGGAACTCTCTTTGGCATTTGTGTAACATAATTCTGAGAGCCACAAGTTGTTCTGACTTTTTCTTTAAACCGTCTTTCTTTTTCTCCCTTAATATTTGGAGGATATTTTCTTTCTTTCTTTTTTTAATTATACTTTAAGTTCTGGGGTACATGTGTAGAACATGCAGATTTGTTACATAGCTATACATGTGCCATGGTGGTTTGCTGTGCCTATCAACCCATGATCTACATTAGGTATTTTTCCTAATGCTATCCCTCCCCTAGGCCTCAACAGGCCCCAGTGTGTGATGTTCCCCTCCCTGTGTCCATGTGTTTTCTTTGTTCAACTCCCGCTTATGTGTGAGAACATGCAGTATTTGGTTTTATGTTCTTGCATTAATTTGCTGAGAATGATGGTTTCCAGTTATATCCATGTCCCTGCAAAGGACATGAACTCATCCTTTATTATGGCTGCATAGTATTCCATAGTATTCAATGCCACATTTTCCTTATCCAGTCTATCACTGACGGGCATTTGGGTTGGTTCCAAGTCTGCTATTGTGAACAGTGCCACAATAAACATATCTGTGCATGTGTCTTTATAATAGAATCATATATATACCTATGGATATATACCCAGTAATAGGATTGCTGGGTCAAATGGTATTTCTAGTTTTAGATCCTTGAGGAATCATTACACAGTCTTCCACATTGGTTGAACTAATTTACACTCCCACCAACAGTGTAAAAGCATTTCTATTTCTCCACATTCTCTTCAGCATCTATTGTTTCCCGACTTTTTAATGGCTGCCATTCTAACTGGTGTGAGATGGTATCTTGTTGTGGTTTTGATTTGCACTTATCTAATGACAGGTGATGATTAGCTTTTTTGCATATGTTTGTTGGCTGCATAAATGTCGTCTTTTGAGAAGCGTCTGTTCATATCCTTTGCCCACTTTTTGATGGAGTTGTTTTGTTTTTTCTTGTAAATTTGTTTAAGTTCTTTGTAGATTCTGGATATTAGCCCTTTGTCAGATGAGTAGATTGCAAAAAATTTCTCGCATCTGTAGGTTGCCTGTTCACTCTGATAATAGTTTCCTTTGCTGTGCAGAAGCTCTTTAGTTTAATTAGATCCCATTTGCCAATTTTGACTTTTTTTGCCATTGCTCTTTGTGTTTTAGTCTTTGCCCTGTGTCCTGAATGATACTGCCTAGGTTTTCTCCTAAGGTTTTTATGGTTTTAGGTCTTACGTTTAAGTCTTTAATCCATCTTGAGTTAATTTTTGTATAAAGTGTAAGGAAGGGGTCCAGCTTCAATTCTCTACATATGGCTAGCCAGTTTTCCCCAATGCCATTTATTAAATAGAAAATCCTTTCCCCATTCCTTGTTTTTGTCATGTTTGTCAAAGATCAGGTGGTTGTAGATGTGTAGTGTTATTTCTGAGGCCTATGTTCTGTTCCATTGGTCTATATATCTGTTTTGGTACCAGTACCATGCTGTTTTGGTTACTGTAGGCTTGTAGTATAGTTTGAAGTTAGGTAGTATGATGCCTACTTTTGGAGGATATTTTCACTGGCTTTCTGTTTTATTTTAATATTTTTTAAAATATCATTTCATTGTGTTCTTATTCCATTTTTCCTAATGAGATGTCAACCCTCATTCTTCTTATTTTCCTGGATGTATTATTACACACACATAGCCCAATTGCTTTTAAGATTTTGTCTTTACCTTTGGTTTTCAGCAGTTTGACTATGTTGTGTTTAAATATTTTTCCTCCTTGATATTTGCTGAGTTTCTGGGATCTGTAGTTGATACTGGAAATTTTCAATTCATCAATACTGGAAATTTTCAATTATTATATTTTCAAATATTTTTTCTCTTTCTTCTGTTTCTGAGGCTCCAGTTATTCATATGTTACATGGCTTGACATTAATCAGCTTAGGCACTCTGTATGTGATGGCTGTTATATTTGGTTTTTACTTTCTCTTTTCTTTTTATTCTTCAGTTTGTATAATTTCTATTGACCAGTCTTTTAATTCACTGATCCTTTCTTCAACTATCCAGTATATTAAGTCAACTCAATGAATTCTTAATTTCAAGAAGGATAATTTTCAGTTTTAGAATTTTTGTTTCCATTTTTTTAATAAAATTTTCTATTTGTTTACCCATTTTGTCCACCTTTTATATAATTTTTTAAAATTACTCATTAAAGTGACTCTTATTTCTAATTTCAATCTTGGGGTCACCTGTGAGTCTACTTCTACAATTTCATTCTCATTATAATCAGTCACATTTTCCTGTTTTTTTTTTATGTTTGGTTATTGTTTATTGTATGCTGGACATTATCAATGATATTTGTAGAAATTCTGGGTTATCTACCTCCAAATAGTGCTAAGTTTTGTTCTGCTAGGTAGTCAAGTTACTGGCAGGGAAGGTCTATCTCAGGTTTATCCTTGATATTACAGTGTTTTCCTCCAGGGATGTTACCTTTATACCTTAGATGTTGTCTTTCTGGAGCTTATATTAAATGTCCTGTATGTTCAACAAGGTGGCTCAGCTTGCACGCGAGGCACCTGCCGGCAATGACGGGGAGATGTCGAGGCGCGCGTGCGAGGCACCGGCCGGCAATGGCGGGGAGGGGTCGAGGCGTGCGCACGGGGCACCTGCCGGCGATGAGGGGGAGGTGTCGAGGCGCGCGCGCGGGGCTCCTGTGGGCAATGGCGGAGAGATGTCGAGGATGTCGAGGTGTGCGCGCCAGGCACCTGCCGGCAATGGCATAGAGGGGTGGAGGTGTGCCTGCGAGGCACCTGCTGGCAATGGCGGGGAGGGGTCGAGGTGTGCGTGCGAGGCACCTGCTGGCAATGGCATAGAGGGGTGGAAGTGTGCCCTCGAGACACCTTCGGGCAATGGTGGGAGGGGTCGAGGTGTGCGCGCGAGGCACCTGCCAGCAATGGCGGGAAGGGGTCCAAGTGTGCGCGGGAGGCACCTGCAGGCAATGGCGGTGAGGGGTCGAGGTGTGCACGTGAGGCACCTGCTGGCAATGGCGGGGGAGGGGGCAATGCCTGAGCGCAAGGCATCTGCTGGCAATGGCGGCAGAGGGGCCAAGGTATATGAACTAGGCGCCTACCGGCAATGCCAGGGGTTGCTGGGCGGCGGGGGGAGAGGGGCGCCCAGTCGAGTAGATAACTGAAACTGCAAGTGTGGGACACCACACCCGGCTAATTCCTTGTACTTTAGAGTCAGGAGTTTCACCTTGTTGCGGAGGCTGGTCTCGAACTCCTGGGCTCCAGCAATCTTTCTGCTTCGGCCTCCCAAAGTGTTGGGATTACAGGCATGAGATGTCTGCCTAATTATTTTTGAGATTCACGGAGATGAGTAGGTCATAATAACAGTTCACAACTTGTGGTTATATTTAATATCTTTTGAAAGTGTGTGGAGGACATGGAGTCCCGCAGCATGGAGGAGGTGGGCATCTACCGCGTGTCTGGAGTGGCCACGGACATCCAGGCACTGAAGGCAGCCTTCGCCGTCGGTGAGTGTCGGCCTGGGCAGGATGGGAGGGGGTGCGGGCGG
The DNA here is from genome assembly GCA_004027715.1 of Plecturocebus donacophilus. Classification (NCBI taxonomy): domain Eukaryota; kingdom Metazoa; phylum Chordata; class Mammalia; order Primates; family Pitheciidae; genus Plecturocebus; species Plecturocebus donacophilus. The sequence continues at coordinate 40,494 of PVKP010019292.1, forward strand.
CGGTGTACATGATGAGATCTCACAGGGCTCCACGCCCGGGCATGTCACGTCCTTCTCTGTGTCTTTTCTTCATTTACTCTTTTAGGATTTTTAAGAAAGAGAAGACAAGAGTTGTAGAAGGAGCTTCTATAAAAGCCAGTTTTTCGTTGTTGTTTGTTTTTGTTTTTTTGAGATGGAGTCTCACTCTGTGACCCAGGCTGGAGTGCAATGGCGCGATCTTGCCTCACTGCAATCTCCGCCTCCCAGGTTCAAGTGATTCTCCTGCCTCAGCCTCCCAAGTAGCTGGGAATACAGGGGTGCCAGCAAGCCCGGCTAATTTTTGTATTTTTAGTAGAGACGGATTTCACCATGTTGGTCAGGCTGGTCTCCAACTCCTGACCTCGTGATCCACCCACCTCAGCCTCCCAAAGTGCTGGGATTACAGGTGTGAGCCACCACACCCAGCCTGGAGAAGCCAGTTTTTAAACCATCCTACCCACCCATGCTGCTTGAAGGTTGACTAGGGGTTTCCGCGGGGCCTTGGCCTTCCTGCCGTGGGGGTGGGCAGGAGTTGCAGAGTCCAGGACTCAGTGTGTTCTGTCCACTACCCTCTGTGACGATGCGGCAGGCAGAGGGCACTGATGGACCCAGCTCAGGCCAGAGCTACAGCATCTCCGCCTCCGTCTCACCAACCCTCACAGGCTATGAAGGACCTGGACGTGCCCCAAATGCCAGGGGAGGGCACTGAGACCCCAGAGGGTCCTTGCCCAGCACCGTCACAGCAACAGGACTTTGTGCCTGCAGACCTTTCCCTGGGGCACACACCACCCACCCTTACCAGGACCTCCAGAATGCCCAGCTTCCTTGGGTGGGCCCTGGGGTCATTTCAGCTCCCTCTGGGGTTCCAGAATGGACCTGGCCTGTGGTGGCGAAGTAAGCACCAGTGGCTAACTGGGTCCAAAAACAAGACACCAGTTCAAACATTGAAACCCGTCAGATTCTCCCACAGCCTTCCTGCTATCGGAAGACACTGGTGCAGGTGTGGTTGCTATACAGGGCAGGGTCCCCGATTCCCACGCAGGTTCTGTGTCCTGCCCCACACTGGGCTCCTCCTGGCCATCACATCCGGCCATCACATCGGGGAGAGGTACGGGGATGCTCACGCCCCTCCATCAGCGCTGCACGGACAGAACCACACACAGCTCTTGGGAGAAGTAAGATAAGCTGCTCACAGCAGGGGAGGGTCCCTCACCATGGTCGGCGTGGCAGGGACGGCGCGTTAGCCAAGGCAGGGATGGCAGGAGACGCACTCGGGATCCTCGAGGAAGCTGCAGCCTTCCATTCTCTTTCCAGAAAGCAAGGACGTGTCGGTGACGATGAGTGAGATGAGCGTGAACACCACCGCAGGCATGCTGAAGCTCTGCTTCCGTGAGCTGCCGAGCCCCTCTTCACTGACGAGTTCTACCCCGACTTCGCTGAAGGCATCGGTGAGCACTGGAGGCCTTGGCGTCCTGGGAGGCATCTCCTCGTCCATTGCTGCCCTTGGGGGCTGTGAAAAGTGAGATGTGGGAACCCGAGCTGTGCCACCTCTGCCATGGTCGGCGTTTTAACCAACCTGAGAAAGCAGGGGCCAGAACCGAGCCTGTCCTGGAGGCCTTGCCCGTTCCCAGAGGGCTTGCTGTCCCTATTCCTCGAGGAGAACAAGAGGGTGAAATGGTCAGCACTGCCCTGCTGTGGGGTCCTAAACTCCACTGTCCTTCCTGCAGACCAGGGCTGAATGAGGGCACCCAGGGGCTGTAGCCACAGGTCCTGGGCCTGTCAAGCACGGGTTCAGTCCTGGCCTGACCCTTAGTCAACCTGGAGGCTGATGGCTAAAGCGGAAGGCTGGTGCCTGCGGCCTTGTAGCCTTCACATCACCCTTAGGGCAGGTCTGCCCTCCGGGCCCATATACAGAGGACCTGCTCTCCCAGCCTGCAGTGCCCCTGTGGTGTCCAGGGTGATGAGGGGGTCTATGCATAGCTGGTGGGGCTGGGGCCCTCCCACCTCCCACCTCCCACCTCCCACCTCCCTGTGTCCCTCCCTCCCTTATTTCATTCCACGCTGAGCCTCCCCTGCCTTGGGCTGCCTGGGGATGGGGTGGCAGCGGGAATTTCCCAAGCACAGCTGTGCCCGTGGGCGGCTGCTCTCACGCCACCTCCTGCTGCTCTTCTCCAGGTGCTGCTGACCCCTGTGAGGTAGAGA
>PVKP010019293.1:0-42720 GCA_004027715.1 Plecturocebus donacophilus
AAGTAAAATAAAAGCTTGAAAAACAATCTCATTTTGTGGATTGAAACATTTTAGGAGAACTATTTGCTTTAAATTAATTCCAAGGCCCCACAATGAAATTTTGATCTTTTCTCCATCACTCTGTGGTGAGGGGTGTAGGGGCAGAGGGAAAATAGATATAGAAAGTATTTTGAAGTGTTTAGATTTGAACCAACCCTCTGTAGAAAGGCTGGAAGAAAGGAGTGTGAAAAAATTCACCACTTGGCAAATTCTCAAAATAGTTTTTCTTTCATTATATTTCCCCCTCTTCTCTCTGAGGTTCTTAATTCTGAGATAGGCATGATAAAGGAGCCCAGCCAGCCTGCTCTTGGAACTCAATTCTAAAAAGGGAATGCGCAGAATCTCCTAAAGAAACCTGATCAATTAGAGAAAGTTTTAGTGGTTCAAGCAGTGAGAGGAGTGCTGGGGCCACCCATCTGATGGCTCTTACCAGGGACCAAAGCAGGTGCCACTCTTGCGTAGAGCCAGGATGGAGACACTCAGGAGAGCAGATTGGTTATGAAGGGTTTGTACTGGCACCAGGAGAACTTGGAACACACCTTTGTCTCCCCTCTTCCCTCCTCTTCTCTCCCCTCCCCTCCTCTCTCCTTCCCTCCTTTCCTCTTTTCCTTTTTTCTTTATCCTCTTCTTCATTTCTTTTTTTATATGACAAGAAAAATAATCCACAACCCTATCCAAAACCACCATATGAGGTCTGTTTTGGAATTCAGAATGTTCCAAGTTTTAGAAAGATAATTGAGTGATAGATGTGATTATACATCTATTATGGCATAATATATATACCCCAAGCAAGGCCTGAGGAGCCACTCTTTTACAATTTATAGTTTAATTCATGGATATTATCATTCAACAGCAAACAGACTATGAATAACTTCACATTAGGCTAGTTCAGGTTTTTCACTTAACAAAAGCCTTTTGATTTTCAGCATTTTTGGATTTTGGCATCTTAGATAAGGGCATTTGGACTTTTGAAAAAATCCCCCTTGATTACATATCATTATAATACATTGATTTTTATATGCAATGTTTGATGAGTTTTAACAAATGTGTTCACTTGCAATCAAGACACAGAATGCTTCTACCATCTCCAAGATTTCCCTTGTGTCCCCTCAGTATAGGCCCAGGACACTGACCTGCTCTCTATTACTATAAACTAAATTTGTTTTTTCCTAGAATTTTTTGTAAAAGAAATCATATTTACTCATTTTGTGTGTGGATTCCTTTGGTCAGTGTACTATTCCAAAGACATCCATTTTGTTGCATGTATCAACAGTTTGTTCCTTTTCACTGCTGAATAGTATTCCACCATTGATATACTACAATTTGTTTATCCACTTACCTGTTGATGGACTTTGCATTTTTCTTCATTTTGGCTGTTAGAAATAAAGATTGTAAACAATTGTTTACAAATTTAAAAAAATTCTTTGGCTGAGTAACTAAAAATAGAATTACTTGATCAGAGCATAAGTATATACTTTAAAAGAAACTCTAAAGCTATTTTTTAGTGGCTTTACCATATTGCATTTCCAGCAGCAATGTATGAGAGTCTTGGTGGTTTCATATCCTTGATAACATTTGGTATTGTCAGTCTTTTTAAATTGTAGTTTTTCTCGTGGTTTAATGGCACCTTTAATCAGATTTTAGTTTGCATTTCTCTAATGACTTAAGAGAAAATCCTTAGCCAAATTAAACTTAACAGAGTTTAATTGAGCAAAGAATGATTCTCAAATCAAAGTTTGCTCAGAAAGACTCCAGTGCAGTTATGTGGTGGAAGATTTATGCACAGAAAAGTGGTGTACAGAAAATGGAAATAAGGTACAGAAACAGGTAGACAGATTGGTTATAGTTTGGCGTTTGCCTTATTTGACCATAGTTTGAACAGTTGGCCCCCTTAGATTGGCCAAAACTCAGTGATTGGCACAAGAGTAGGTTATGGTCTGTTTATACCTCCATTTATGTAATAGTTTGTTATGTACAGAGAACCCTTTAGGCTGACCATAAAATATGCAAGGAGGCAGCTTTAGATTAAACTTGATTTAACTTGATTAATGATACTAAACATTTTTTTCATGTGCCTATTTACCACTGCTATAGTTTATTTTGTAATGTTTGTTCATTTTATTTAAAAATACATTTGAGTTGTTATTACTGAGTTGGAAGAGTTTTATTTTTTCAAATGTATTCTGGATACAAGTCTTTTGTCAAGTATATGTAGTGCATATATTTTCTTTCAGTCTGTAGCTTGCCTTTTCATTTTCTTAATGGATATTTCTTAAAGAAATGAAAGTTTTAAATTTGAATGGCATTCAGTTTGTCTTTTAAAGCTTGTGCTTTTTGTGTTCACCTAAAAGATATTAGCTTAACATTTGTTTTTTGGTTAAGTTTTATGTGTTTATAGACAAGAAATGGTCACTAAAGCAAAAGAACTGAAAAAAATCTTAGAATATGAAGGCAACTGTTGTTTTCGAGCACCTGCTATATATCTGGCTCTATGCTAAAGACTTGCTTATGTCATTCATCTTCATAGCAAACCTCTAGAATTTTTAGAGGGTGTGTAATAGAAGTCCAAGGGATGTTATATAACATGGTCTAAGTTGTACAGTTGCTCAGTAGAGAAGACAATTTGAAATGAGGTCTTCTGAATAATGATAATAGTGATAGCTTCTGTTTTTGAATACTTAATTCATGCTATTCATACTGTACTAAGTGCTTCATATAGAGTAATTTAAACTAGTTTTCACAACCATCCTATGAAATGAATAATATTATTTTACAGATGAGGAAGCTGAGACTCAGAGATGATAAATATTTTGACCAATGTCACATAGATCCTAGCCTTGAGTTTCCCTGCTTTATTCCAGTCTCTTTTAGGATTCATATTTAGGAGGGTATGTGATGGGTTGTACATCTTTGGTATGTAAGTGGTAGTACTTCTAGGAAGCTTGGTTCTTCACTGGCCTGGCTAGGAAACAGTAGTTTCTATAGGTGAAGATTTAAAAAAGGATTATGATCATTTTTCTTTGCTTCAGTCCTCCAGTTCTGTTTTTTTTTTTTCACTTGAAGAGAGAAATTCAGTCCTCCAGTTCTGTAATTATTTCCTAGGAAGTTGGTTAGAACCCCATTCCAGAGAATTCCTGGGTATTTGAATGTGTTTGTACCCATTTAATCAAGTTTTCCTGAAAATGCAGTATCTTGGTTTTAACTCTTTGTGTTGGTATTATAGGCCTAATCTAATGGTTTGACTCCAGATTCCTTAAGCACTGCTTTTGGTTTGAAAGGATAATTTTTGCATTGCCTAGAGAAGTTTGCATTTTACAATAATTTTAAAAGAAGGTACCTAAAGATGCAAATATGGGCCTAATGTAAATCTTGCTTCACTTCTTCCATCAGGATCATTTCTCTTTAGAGCTGCATCTCATCATTTTCTCTTTCTCTTCTAGTATGTTTTATTATAAAGTGAGACACATTAACTATTTCTCAGGACACTGTGACTTCCAAGTTTACCACAGAAGTCTCTGGGAGTCTTGTTTATTCTCATTCTCACTCAGACACAACACACAGCAACACATGTACACACATGCACCCACATTGAGGGTTAAAAAACTTCTATGAAAAGGTTTGGTGTGCTATGACACCAGACCTCCAAAAAAAAATTTATAGAAGTCATTCTTTTTCCTCATCTTAAAGTGGAAAAAACTCTAGGTTGTCCTATGAGAACAGGTGATGACTCAATCAAAACATAAGTTACCTTTATGAAAAGTGTAGAATTTCTCATGAGGACAGTTTGCCAGAGTATTTGAAATCTGAACTGCTCAGGTCACGAGGTCACTAGATCTCTCTCTCAAGCAAATTATTCAGGACAGCCCAACTCTTTCGGTTTTAGCCCTTGAAATTGGTCTTCTCTCTCTCTCTTTTTTTCCTTATGTATAATCTTTTTAAAAAAATTTTTTACTTTAAGTTCTGGGCTCTTCACTGGCTTCCTTTTAAAGGGGAACTTATTGTACATAGGACTGAACTCTGTCATCTTTGTAGACTGGGAGCATCGGCTCTAAGATACCAAGAACGGGGTAGAATGACAAAGGGCATTGGGGCCTGGACACTCCTCAGTTTGAGAATTATCTCAGGACCCCAGCCTTTAAACTGTGTGTATCCCTAACAGTATATGTTGACTTTCCAAGTGGCACATGTGTGCAGGTGATTTTAAAGAAATCAGTTTCTGATCCTTACCTTTCTTCTATTTGTATTTTTTTTAATGCTCCCTGAGAGCTCACCTGTATTCATATTTACCCCTAAGTAGAATCTTACTCTGGTGGATTGTCCCAGAGTGTAAACATCTCTGTGACCAAAGAAAGTCATTATTAGAAACATTGTTTTAGAGAAGCTTAATTAAAGTATTCAAATTGGTGAGGATTTTCTATCTCTCCCTGTTTTATACATATTTCCATTTAGGGTGGAACTGAATATGTATTGAGATGCTCTAAATTCAGAACATCCAAAATGGTGTAGATTAATAAGTATAGCTCTTTTAAATGTATACTTAATTTCTAATATGGAGTGTTTTCTTGGATTACAAAATTTTTCAAGATATTTTTGCCACTCTCCCTAGATAAAAGTTAGATGTTATTTCTTTTGGATTTGGCATATTATTGCCTAAGTTGGCAAAAGCCTATTTTATCACATTGTGCAATGAACTATTTACTCTGAATTTTAAAGATTTTCTGCCTACTATTAAAAATATGCTTTCAAATGTATGATGAAAATTTCAGATTATTACTTAAAATGTGTGAAGAAGTTCGTAATTTTTCTAAGTCATTTTAGGGACATGTGAGCAGGAGAGCTGGTGGACTACTGATGTGAGACACTGTGCTAAATGTCCAACACTCAACAACCTCCAGGAAGGTGGTTGAACCCTTGCTGGAAGTAATTAATTAAAGATTTGCCATGCACTTGTATATGGACAGGTGACTCACCGATGATGTGTCATGCACTTGTACATGAACAGGTGACTCACTGATGGTCTTGCGTCCTTGTACTTGGAGAGGTGACTCGCTATCTGCCATGCATGTGTATATGGACAGGTCCAAATCCAAAAACAAATCATGTATAAGTTTTATCTCCGGGTATTAGCAAATATATCCTGAATAATTTGGTAGTCCCAGAGAACATCCTATTTAAAAGATTAAACATATGTTTAAAAGAGTCAAAATCACTACTCTGGACCACTTGGATATCCTGAATTTGGAACATTACAATACAGATCTAGCTCCACCCTAAAAAGAAATACATACAAAGATGATAGTTGGTTATTATCCGTGACTTTAAAAACATTTTCGTAAATAACTCTCTTTATATATCCACTTGTTAATGAACTTCATTTTCTCTCTATGTGAATATGACAAAAAAATAAAAGACAAATAAATCCATCTTGACGGATATCCTTTTCAAACTTCTTGAAAGTTTTTGTTTATGTGATATCTTGTTTTATTTATTTCTATTGAGAATATTGATTCTGGTGTAAAATATTTTAATTACCTGCCACATTTGAGGAGCCTAAGCACTGTGTAAATTGAAGAAGTGTAGAACATGGCTTGAAGCCAGGTAGCCCTCATAAATGTAATTTTTAGCATGCAGCTGCATTTATCCTCAGAGGAAGAAAAGTACTAGAAGTACAGCAGTTTAGTGACCTGTTTTTTTAAAAGCCAAAAGAAACAAACACAACCCAAAAACTATGCCTAAACAATGAAAAGCAGAGGATATAATAAAAAAAGGAACATGAAAGTAGCTTGTGCTTATAATAGATTTAGAAAGTCTAATACCTAAATAAGCTAGGGCTTTCAGAACATTCTAGCAACCATGAAAAAGAAGTTAAAAAGTGTTGGGATAAACAGAAGAAGCAGGCAGGCCAAACTTGCTGCTTGTAGTAATGGACAGACTGTGGACAGAATGAGGGAGAAATAAAAGACAGCTTAACTGTTATTTTGCTTTTGTCATTTCTGTTTGGGAAGATAAAATACTAAGAGGAAACTGAAGCCCAAGTAGAAGAAGGCGGGACCTATGTGTTCTAAATTAGCTCAGGAATTCGGGCCAATATCTCTTAGAATTCTATAAAAACTAGAGAATGAAACTGATGAACAACTGTTAGGGCTATTTGAGGACTGGAAATGAGCAAGTAGCATTCTAATTTTAAAAAATAGAACATGGAAGTGGCTTCATGAATGCTATAATGTACAAATATTTGTTAAGCATTTACTGGGTCCCAGGCACCATGCTGGGGGCTGGAGGTGTACCAGAGAACTAAGGGACATTGCCCTCACCTTGGAGTGTGCATTCAGTGGGAAGCACAATGCCTAGTGGTTTGGGAAGGGAAATATACGGTGTATGAGATACTGGTTGAGTGCCTTTTCCAGATAAGAGAGCCGCAGTTTGAATTTCCAGGCAACAGTGTAGAATAGGTCATCAAAACCCTGATTTGGGAAGTAATAAAGCAGTGGTCACAGGGACTTCCTATGCCTTCACCAAGCCACCTTGACGGGATAATTTGAAAATCATTCATTCATTCATTCAACAAACCCAAATGAAGAAAGTTTTTTTTTTTTTTTTTTTTTTTTTTAAAGCATCTATTATGTTTCAGGTGCTGTTATAGGCACTAGGGATATGGTAGTGAACAAAAGGGTTAAAATCCCCATCCTCTTGGAACTGACATTCCAGTGGTAGATTCAGAAAACAGACAAGATAAATATGTAAAATATGTATATGTTAGATGTAGGTAAGTGCTGAAACTTCAGCAGGCTAGAGGGATTCGAGTTGTTTGTTCAGGAAGTTGCAATTTTATATAGTGTGGCCAAGCAAAGTCTCACTGAGAAGGTGACTATGAAGTAAGGAGTAAAATGAAGATATTCACCACGTGGTTATGTGGCAGAGGAGTGTTTAGGTTGAGTAAATAGTCAGTGCAAAGGCCCTGAGGCAGGAATACCTAAGATACTGCAGGCTACTGGAGTGGCTGGAGCAGAGTGAGCAAAGTTGAAAATAGTAGACGGTGCAGTAAAAGATGTACCCAAGGGTCAGATCACGTGGAGTCTTGTAGACCACTGCAGAACTTTGGTTTTGAATCTGAGTGAGGTTGTTTTTCAGTGATCAGGAAAGAATGAGGATCAACAAGACCCAACTTATGTTTTCCGGGTCACTGGCTGAAGATCAGTTGTAGACTAAAGGGCTGACATGGGAGTAGGTGAGAGATGCTACTGCCTGACACCTGGATTGTGGCAGCAGAGATGCTGAAACGCAATCAGATTCTGAGTACCTTTTGACATTAGAGCTGCAGTATTTGCGGACATATTGGGTATAGAATGTGAGATAAACAGAGGCATCAACTGCAGCACCAAGGTTTTTAGCCTGAGGGAGTGGAAGAATGGAGTTTCACTTCTTGAGATGGGAAGGCTACAGGAAGAGCTAGTTTATGGTGATGGTAAGCAAGTTATCAGAAGCCCAGTGTTCAACACAGTTAAGTTTGGGAAACTTACATATTCAGATGGAGGTGCTGCATAGACAGGCAGATATTCAGGCCTGATATTCAGAGGTGAGTGAGGCTGCAGGCATCAGCACACAGATATAGCAGAAGCTGTAAGCCTGGATGTGACCAGGAGGAGTGGGCGTGGTTAGGACAGAGAAGAGGTCCGTGGACTGAGTCCTGGGGTGCTTCAAAGTTCAAGTGAAAAGGAATGAAGAGGAACTGGAGAAGCAGTATCCAGAAATTTGAAATGGAAAACCAGAGTGAGTATGGCTTCCTGGAAACCAGATGAAGAAAGTGATTCAAGGAAGAGTGGGAGATCAGAGAAAAGCAATAGACAGGGAGTGCCTGGACTTTGGCCAACGACGGCCAAGTCCAATCAATAAGGAAAGAAAAAACTATACGCTGAGTGGAAAAGGTAAGCCAGATTTATAGATAACATCCTAGTTCTATTAAAGGATACTGATTTATGGAATATTACTAATTCAAACAATATGTCTTAAACATTCAAAATCCTTGGCCCTAATTAGTAAACTTGAAAACAGTTCTTGCAGTTTGTAGTGGGAGGCCAATAATTTTTTTCAATATAAAATTATGATATTAAATATGACTTTTCAAATCTACACATTCTCTAGCTCTCCAGCATGGGGGCTCTGATGTGCCTTCTAGGGTGTTGTGTCATGCTCCTGAGTTGAAGGGAAGTCACAAAGGTCTCTTAAGTGTCCCAGGTCACTGGTTCTTGGCCCGGACCTCTCAGTTTTAAAAAAAATTAGTGTCTTGGATGGAAGCATGTAGCAAATCATTACATCTGTGGATGTCTTAAAGCTTTAAGTAATAGCAAATACATCACATGATGAGCTCTGAACTTAATAAGAACTTGAGAAAGAGTTGGTGATCTCCTGGATTTTTAAGTACAGGGAAGGTATCAGAAGGCTGGAATATTGAAAATGTGGTTTTAAATTCAAACAAAGAATTTTACCACAACCAGCTGATCACCGAATCAAATAGAGCCAAGAATCTGGAGTGTATAATTAAAAGCATGATTTGTGACTATTCTGAAAAGGGAGCAACATGATGTGGCCTCCCAAGCTGCTCTCATTCTAACCCAAGACATGGTTCCCACACTGGCAGAACAAAATCAGAGTCTAACGTAGAGTAATATAGTCACAAAGGTACATAATTTACTGTCAGGGGACCTTGGTTTGGGTCTTCAAATCTTACTTATGTGGTTAGAAAAAATAGCCTAACCTCTGAAAATCTTAGTTTTGTCACATGAAAATGATGAAAATAATACCTTTATTATATGTTGCTGTCAGGGTCAAGTGAGAGATAGATAGATATAAAAGCAACTTGTAAAGCATAAAGTATGAAATAAACATCAGTTATTCTAGGTTAGAGAAATGTTTCCCAAATGATAGTAGCTACCTAACGTGCCCACGGGAGCTTAGATAACTTAAAGGAAAAGTAGCATGTAGAGCAAGAGCGGTGATAATTGACATTGTCTCTGACCTGGGAAGATTCTACCTGAAGGTCTATAGTTAGGTCTGTATTTTTAGAGGTATATAGGCAAATTGGATTGTAACTACAAAACCTCATGAGAATAGTGAGAAGATTGGATACCATCCCCATGAGGAGTATTTGAAGGGATTGAAAAGATTTGAAAGTGGTGACAGTGGTGATGGTAGGAGTGAGGTAACCATCTTCAAATAATGAGGATTTCTAGATAGTAAAAGGATTTCTATTTGGTCTTGAGGGGTAGCAATAGGGCACAGTGGATGAATCTAGACTTCTGGTCACAGAAAGACAGGGCTTTTTGATAGATATGGCATGGCTATAGCAGGACCAGAGAAGCCCCCACCAGTGGAGGCTTCCAACATGGACTAGATGACCACCTGACAGGGAAGAGAATTCATGAAATGACATAGTAATTGCATATAACCTATGCAATAAAAATTTTAAAAAGCCATAAGAAGAAATAAAGAGCAATAATTTAAAAAACCGATCCCACAAAAAATGATACAAATAAAAATTAATACAGTATAGCAAGTATTTTCAAAGTATTTACTATGTATCATAAGTAATCGAGAGGCTTTCAACCTCAAAAGTCCATCATTTCATGACACCATCTGTTTATTTATCTTTCTATATATCCATGTAATATTCATGAGCATAGTGTACTGTCATCTTCCAGAAGCTCTGTTATGACTATACTTTCCCTATTATTTAATCCCATGTTTTGAAAGGTCATTTAAACTGAGATTTAACCTTTAATTTTTTCCTGCTCTGCTTTGGCTGCCTGACTCTTGTCCTAACCATTCATGTGCTGTAGAAACTGCAGACTCCAGAGAGCCTTCAATATTATGTATTATGTGAAAGGATTTTCCAAGGCCAAGCTAACTGCATTCAGTCTTTATCTCAAATGAAAGAACAACTTTGATCTGTCAACTGTGAAAAGTAAACTGGGCATGACCTTCACTCATCACCAATCATCTCACTTAAAATGACATTTCTTAACTTTATTCTGATAGTAGATCATGGTCCTTCTTTGTTCTGTCTGAGTTTTTTCATCCAGAGTCTAGTTATTTCCATTTATACATACAAGGAGAGCTTGGAAGCCTCGTGTATTCGATATGAAGTTTATTGAAATATGTCTCAAATTTTAAAGATAGTTTGTTGTATTTGCTATTTGCCTAAGAAAGTGGAGAAAATAAAGAGATCGACATTGAAGTCAAATACTCTTTAAAGTACTCATTTCATTGCCCTCGATACCCTGAGCGTTTCTTTTGCTGTGTGATTGTGTGTTCTAGCTCAGTTGCTTCTGTTTTACCTTTTCACCTGGAAGGCCCCTAAATGACAATTATTGCTTCTTAAAGGATACAACTTCAGAGAAGCTGTCACCGTGAATCAGGCTAGACTCAACTTGAGGAAACCTCCTGGGATCTGCAATGCTTCAAGTGTTTTATGTGATTGAACCTTTTGTTTGCTGAAAAGATACCAGAACACCAAAAGCAGGTGTTTTTCCCAGCATGGCAGAGGATAGGTTAATCCATTTTCTCATGAACAGTCTGAAATAAGCTAAATATAATTAGCTGTATAATACTTAACAGTAATTCTCAAGCATTTCAGTACCTCTTAAAACACTTTCCTTTAAACTCATATTTAAAATTTGTAATCCAAACTGGTGGTTTAAATATTCAAACCTGTTTATGGCATACACAGGTGAGAACTAAAATAACCTGGGAAATATTTGGTTAAAATCATTGGTCTAGGTAAGAAAATTGTGTCTGCTGTAAAACTGGAATTGACTCAATCCATACTCATTTACTAGTTGGTGCCCTTGAACTGTGAGCCACGTCACTCCTCCCTGTCCCACATCATATCAGAAGGCTGAAATAACTTGGACACAGAGTATAGTCAGTATCTGCAGCTTCCCCATCCCTGGGTTTAACCAACAGCAAATCAAAAATACTCCAGGAAAGAAACAATGCTATTGAAAAACTATTGAAATAAACTATTGAAATAAAATTTTGTAAAAGCCGTAAGAAGAAATAAAGAGCAATGATAAAAAAAAACAATCCCAGAAAAAATGATGCAAATAAAACATAATACAGTATAACAAGTATTTACATAGTATTTACTATGTATCATAAGTAATCTAGAGATGATTTCAAGTATACAGGAGAATATACATAGGTTATATGCAGTTACTATGCCCTTTCATACAAAGGCCTTGAGCATCCTTGGAATTTGGTATCTAAGGGAGGTCCTAGAACTACTCCTCTGCAGATACCTAGGGATGATTATACATGTAAAATTCCTCGTCCTCTTCTTCCTACTACAGCCTTCTATGAAGGGATAACAAAAATGGAAGAGAAAAAGAAACAACAAATGTGAAACTTATTTTAAAAATTTATTTCACACACACACAAACACAAGCACTCTTGCCTTATGTATGTAGGCAGGTAATTATTTTCATAGCTACATTCCTATATATTGAATTAACTGAATTATTAATGATATAAATCAAAGTTTCTAGTAAATTTTATTTCAATATAGCATAAAATTGAAGAAGCAATGTCTATCAAATTGCTTTTGTTAGAATGTCCAGTCTTTTTCATTGAATAAACATGAATGAAAATAAGCTGTCAGAATTATTATTATCAGCAATGTGCTGGAAATAATAATCTGCAATATTGGGCTTAGTAACCTGTGGAAGTGACTGGATTTGGTACCTGAGTTCCTGAATCTTCCCATCACGTCACCAAGAATGACAACCATTTTAGACATTTTGACTTGAAATTAGGCTTGAAAATAGCTACTCTCTTGGGGTGAGTTAACAGTTAATGTTGGGCAAGTAGAAATGACTGCTGATTTTCATTCTTTATATTAATTCCATGGGGAGGGTGAGCTAGTAAAACATTTGTGTGAGCTGGTCATTATTTGAAATTTATTTACCAAAGTGGCTTACGTAATAATCATCCCCGTGCTAAATCAGTCAGTCAACAAGTTTTTATTGAGTCCCCATTGGATTAGAGTAATGTATAGTAATGATGTATTCAGTAGTGTACAGATGTATGCAGCAAAGATTAGACATGAGCTCGACCCTCAAGGCCTTACGAGCCATTAGAGGAGATAAACAGACACATATCATCAAGTGAAATGTAACCAGATGACTTCACTCGCAGGGCATGGAAGAGTAATGGTTGGGCTGGGATTGTTCTGGAGGGTGATAGGATGGGTTAAATGTGGGTAACTTCCATGATGTAGGTGCCTTGGTCTGTGCTGGGTTGAAGAAATTTAGTGGCTTGGTAGAGGAAAAAAGCAATTTGACTTAGTGAATACAGTAAAACTTGGACAAAGACTGAAGTAGAAGATGAGAGTCTGTTTAATGTATCTGGGGTATAGCAAGATGGAGAAACATACAGGTAAGACAGATATGGATATAATTATTTGAAACCAAGATTAGTAGGTTTGACACTGGAGGGGTATAAGTCACATATCCCAATAAAGCTCCATTTTAGTATTTTGTTGGAGTCTGATTGATAGACAAAAAACTGCATGCTTTCAATGTATATGTCTTGGTGAGTTTGGATATATGCATACCAAACTGTGATACCATTACCTCAACCAAAGCACTAAACATATTCTTTATCTCCAAAAATTTCCTTGTGTTATTTTCCTTGCTTTTTTTTTTTTTGGTAGGAACTTTAACATGGTATCTATCCTCTTAACATATTTTAAAGTTCACAATACAATAGTGTTAACTAAAGGTACTTGTATAGCTGAACTTTAGGATGTATTCACCTTGCACAACAGAAACTTTATACTCATTGAAAAATTCCCCATTTCCCTTTTCCCCTCCTCTTTGGCACCCACCATTCTGGTCTCAGCTTCTGTAAGTATGAGTATTTTAGATACTTCATATAAGCGGAATCATGCAGTATTTGTCCTGGGGCTGGAACTAAGTTCCATTTTAATTTTGTTAAATGCAGGGCCTCTTGTGAAAAGTAGTTAAATGAGAGACTCTTGTTTCAGGGTTGCTCATGGGAAGTTCCTCCTGATGCTCACCATGCCTTGCTAATTGAAGACAGCCCCAATCTTAGTGGACATCATGCACTGAAAAATGTGCATGCTATCTGCAGGTTTCTAAACAAGTGCTCCCTGCTTAAGCAAACCCACTAGTTTCCCATGGACCACCATCACTGTCGTCAATATGATAATCACTGGTTGACTTTTCCTTTTATTACCAATTCTTTCCTACATTTATATATTCTTCCCATCTGGGTCTGTCAAGTTAGATTCTGCTTTTCCTGGCATCCCACTTTCTTTTATATTTTTAAGGAAAATTAGATTTAGTTAAGATGGTCTAACTTGTCGATTATGGAGTGAATGATGATCGCTGCTCCTATGAACTGTTAGGCTTCTCAACACACTTTATGGTAAAGCTATCCAGCCAAGGGATGTGAGGACAAGAAAGAATAGTAATTGTTGGGAATAACAAATTTGCACTGGTAACTGGGCCAGGCAACTCTAATCAGAGTCTCACGTGCTAACAAGTTTCAGTAATCTCTTATGCCCCTTTCTCTTTATTAGATATAAAACGGATGTCAGTTTGGCCCATGACGAAACTAATAAAATCCTCCAACTCCTTAATTTTCAATTCAGAGACTCTCTGGTGACTCTTCATCAGATCAATAATTTAATCTAGATCACTTAATATTAATAGGCAGCTTTCTTGGGCTTTACTTATATTATCTCCTTTAAACTATACAACAGGCCTGAGAGGTAGGTAATGCTAGTTCTGTCTTAAGATGAGAAAATTGAGGTTCAGGAGAGTTAAGTATTATTTCTTTTGTCACAGAGCTGAGCTTCAAGCCCAGGTTGGTCTGACACCAAAGTCTGTTCTTTCTATTTTACCCATGAGCTCTCCAGTGGTAAATAGTGGTCCTCATACAACTACCAGTTGACTATTCTAGCCCTGTTCTTGTTAAAGTGAGTATGAGGATTGGAGAACGTCGTGGTCCCTTCTTGCTTATCACATTTGTTCTAGTTAAATAAGTACTTATTTATTCACACTCTATTATGTGTTGAGAAGTATGCACTCAGGGAATGTAAATATTAAGGAACGAAGATTCTCGTGTTAGGAAGTTCCCAATTGGCACTGGTGTCTTCTAGTTGTCCGGAACTCATTCCCTTGGCTCTTGAGGCCATTTCTTATGCTTGGAGTGTTCTTGCCCACTGTTTCACCTAAGTAGCTTCCAAACTTTCTTCAGATACAGCTCAGGGAAATACAAGTAAATTTCACTTTTCTGGGATGTTTTCTAGCATTTATTTGGATATTACCATGATTTGACTGTCCCCTCCAAAACTTATGTTCAAATTTAATTGCCATTGTAAAAACGTGGAAAAGTAAGACCTTTAAGAGGTGATTAGGTCATGAGGGCTCTGCCATCATGAATAAATTAATGCCGTTATTGTAGGAATGGTTAGTTATTGTGGGAATGAGTTCCTGACAAAAAGGATAACTTCAGTCCCCATTCTCTTTGTCTCTTGAGCGTACTGCCTCGCCACGGGATGGCGATGACCATGCTATGACTCAGCAAGAAGGCCCTTACTAGATGCTGCCTCTCAATCTTAGACTTACCAGCTTCCAGAACTGTCAGCCAAATGTCTCTTTTTAAAATAAATTATCCAGTCTGTGATATTCAGTTATGGCAGGAGAAAATGGACTAAGACATGTCTATCTTTCACAAACCAGCAATACTCAGTGTATAATTCTGTTGCAGTGAGTGCGCTGTCGTCTGTTTTACTTCTTTGTTTTTCCCTCAAGACTGTAAGTACCCTGGGGATGATAACCTAATCTTATTCGTCTTTGAATTCCTATCGTTTAACAGACCACTGAGCGAACAAGGAAAGAAGCCAAGACTGTACTGTCATTTAGGGGAGACTATGAAGTAGAGTGGATGTTTTTAGAAAGGAGAAGCCACCGAAGGTCAGTCTTGCTGGGGAGGGAGGCTTCACAGAGGAGTTGGAATGTTTTGGATCTTGAAAGATGAAATGCATTGGAAGTTGATGAGGAAGGAGGGCACAACCATGGGGAGAGATGCAGAACGCCTGTTCTTCCTTACTTTGAAGCGAACAATGCCTCTCCATGGCTTCTACCGGTTGTTCCTAGTTCACTATCTTCAGATCACACAGAATAAGCCCACTCCCTTTTTCTAGACAGCCCTGTAATGTTTGAAAACTGTAGGTTTCTGTGAGCCTTCTTTTCTCCTGGTGGGGCTTTACTGACAATCTGTCACCCATATCCTTTTCTGAGCAGCTTCCCATCCAGGTTCCCCTAGTGTTGAGCAGCGAAGGAGGTCAGGACTAACACCGCCATGCCTCAGGTAGAGGCTTCTGTAAACACAGACTAGACTGCACCACCACTCTTGGTGGCCAAATTTACTTACTCGTGTTAACTTTAGTGTCACTGAGGACCATTGAGGATTATTTCACACATGAAATTGTGTCTCCCCTACTTACAATTACCTACTTACTTACTCACTATTAATTCACTGTCTCCCTCAGTCATTCTAAAAACATTTGTTAAGCATGTACTATGTGTGAGGCACTGTCTTAGGTAATGGGGACATTGGACCTAGCAGAGTGCGTAACATAAATGTGGGATCTTGTGTTTATCTCTGTTGACTATCATCTTGTTGGATTGTGTTGAGATTGCCAATCTTGCTTTGTGTCTCTTTCTTTCTTTCCCTCCTTCTCTCTCTCTCTCCCTCTCCCCTCTTTTCTTGTATGTGTGTTCATGTATATGATATAGCCATAAAGATACAGAGTATGCATAGTGTATATATGTATATGTGTTTGTGTATATATATTTTTTCCAGTGTTTGTGATGTTTACCATTTATGTATTGACGAGTCTGATTAGGTATAGGAAAGAAAGTTTATCATAGTGATAAATTGTGGATTATGATCTTAGGCAACATTAAAATTATAACTGTTCCAAAATTCTGGGATAGAGGAAAATAGTGTGTTTGTGGGAGAGGGGGCGGGGTAGCATATTTGTGATAAGCATGGGTTTTGGAGTCAGACCTCCTGAGATCGAATGTGGGTTCCATCACTTAGCAGCTGTGTGACTAACGGCAAAATGCTTAGTTTCACCAAGCTTCAGTGTCATTTGTATATATCCCTGTATTCTCAGGAATAATAATAGTTTCTGTTCAAAGGGTTATTGTGGTAATTAAATGAGATTATGTGTATAAAGTGGTTAGTGTAGTGTCTGAGACATATTTAAGATCAATAGACGGTAGATAAAATTATGTAAGAAAAAGAGTTGACTTTCAAGGAAGGAAAATGGGACTCAGTGATGTCAAAGTCCATTGGAACTAACTTTAGAGGCCATTTGAATTAAAGTTGTACTGGGATTTGACACTGAATTTTGCTGGGTTTCAGACAGTTCTGAAAAATATTTTTATTGGAGCAGAATGTTGGTTGTGACAAAACTTACTGCCATATGCATTGACTTGGATTAGTAAGTAGTAAAATTAATTGTAAAAAAAAGAATCTCTGAATCTTAAATATGGCTTCTTTACTTACTTTTTACATATTTCACTTTTTACAGTAATTCAAAATAGGTGGTATTTTTTTGTGACATCTGAATGAATTATACTTCTACCATATTAGTAGCTTTGCATAGCTTGTAGATTATATTTTATTAATTAAAATGGTTTGATTTGTTCTTATTTGCCCATGCAAAAGACTTCTAAATAAGTTGTAGGAAAAATAATTACTGAAAAATAACCAGCTGTCTCATCTTTGACTCAGATGTTTCCAGCATTGTCAATTTTAGTCTGTTTCAGAGAAACTAAGAAGTTTACATTGATAAATTAAGGATGTTGCCAAACTTGGTTTTTAAGCTACTTGAGATATTACTTATACTTTCTTAATAAATTCCAGCAGCCTTTTTGATAATTAGAGAATAAGCAAAGCCCTCAGCAGCATGCCAGTACAGTGGAGTAATGGCCGTTAAAGACATGAGCTTTGGGACTATTTGGAAACAAATGGTCATTTCACCAGAAAAGTAAAACAAACTGAGCAGTTTTACTCAACCTTCCTTCTTCGGCTCTGTGCCATATTTATAGGTCAGCTCCAACTAGTCAGTCCTGGTGAGTTTTTTCTTTGTCAGCTATATGAAGTTTCACCAATGCAATGCTTAGCTCTGTCCTCATTCCATGTTTTGATAGCAGGTACATGTTTATTTTCTTTATTCGAAGAAAGTGCTCCGATAAAATAAAATTATAAAACAATTAAACAGAATTGAAGCCAGTCAACTCCAGCTTATCCTGGATGAAGATTGCAAATAAATGCAGGTATAATAGATTTTGCCTTTTTGTTTCATCTTTAACATTTTAACATATTTATCTTTAACATTTTGATTTAACACATTTATTTTATATTGACGGTAGCATTGGAGGGAATTTTAAGTTATATATTAGTTCTTCTACCTCATTCAGGGTATAGCTTTCTGACTATTGTGTAAAATTTACTGTATGATGATTCCTTAAGAAAAAAAGGCTCATTTTCTACTCCTTAAATAACCTACAAGGTATTAAAATGTGATAAAAATAAAACAAGAAGGAAAATACTTTGGACAAAAATGCTCACTTTTTAGTTGGACAATTGGAGTGGAATGGTTTGTTTTTGTTGAAAATATCCTAAGCAATAAAATAATAAAGGTTTAAAGAATTGTTGTGCAAGAAGGCAGGAGAAATAGGAAGCACGTGGGACATGGTGTTAGGTTTATGTAGCATGCTTGGTGACTTTAGTTTTCTTTTTTTTGTGGGCTACATTAAATTGCTGTTACAATTTTTGGTTAAGTCTAGCTGATATCAGTTATTTAACTGTTCTTTTTGGCCTCTGAAGAGAAAGGACAGCCTAAGATCAAGAAAGAATCATGGTAGAAAGAATGGAACATGAATATCGTTTGGTCAGAAGATTCAGGTTCCTCAAATGGCAGGACTCTAGGCACTGATACTGAGCTTTGGGAAGAAGTCTGGAAAAGGTAGATATAAAGAAGTTGAGAACTTAAAGTAGGCTTGGTTCCTTCAGCAAATTCTCACAGAGACCCAGGCTCATGAAACAACCAGGAGTAAGAACCTTGAGATTGCTACCTCTTCATCTTAGAGATGAAGAGACTGAGGCTGCATATGGAAAGGCTGGATGCTAGAGAGGTGACATGAAGTCACTCATCTAGTCAGGGCAAAGATGGTGTTAGGATGCAGGTCTGAGCATGGCTCTCTTACCATCACGACATTATAGCTGGCATTTTAACTGCTGTCACAGTGGGGACCAGGATACCTGCAGAGTTGTAGAGGCTGACAGTGAAGGAGACAATAGCACAGATCACTGGGCTGGGCAACAGAAAATCTAGGGCAAAGTTGTTTCCCTCAGTCTTTGGACAAGTAACAGATGCTCTAGATAACAGCTTTCTGATTGACAGATGACTACATAACTTTGCCCCATGGATCTCACTGGATCAAATGAAATATTGTTTGTGAAGATGCTATGATAACCAAAGGCAATACATGTGTAGGGGATTGCAGAATACCATTGGCCATTCCTTCCATAAGGAATTCTCAACAATTATTCAGAGCTGCCAAAGCATCTTAATTCACTACCACCTAACAAAAGACAACAGCGTTTATCTGGCAACCAAAATGAACCTGCATCCCACCCACAGTCTTAGTTATGAAATCTTTGAGAAGCCTGCTATTAACTCAGCAAGTTATGGACATTTATTTTATGTATTTATTCATGAACTCTTTTTCATGCTTTGTGAATGCTTTGTGAAGCACACAAAAAAAAATAGTAGACATAGTGCCTGCCTTTCCCTCAAGGGAAAAACAAATGAATAAATAAATGTGATTTATGTGGCAAGCGTTGTATATTAAGCACATGCAGTTGTGTCCTGGAGTCAGCTCATACTGGCACATGAGGGCCAGTTACGCACATCTCTTCCCAATCCCCATTTCAGTGAAGTCACACTGGTAACCTGAAATCAGCCATAATGACAGTATTTATACCACAGCAATTAACAAATGCTATACACCAGGGCTTTTTTTCAGTCTTGAAGAGCTGGTTGTTAACATTTATCAGAACGTCTGTACATACTCAGAACTATGTACTGAGTACATAGTTCTTTAAAAGCTGATTTTTTCATCAGTTTTGGAAAATTGTAAGCCATTATCTCAGGAATTGCCCCTTCTCCAATATCTCTTCCTGTTCTAGCTTTCATGTCTCTTAAATATTTTTTCAGTTTTTTCCATCTCTTTATCTTTCTGTGCTGCATGCTACATAATTTTCTCAGTTGTCTTCCAATTCACTAATTCTTTCTTCAGCTGCATATAATCTAATACATAACTCATTAATGGAGCTATCTATAACATGCCTATATTTCCAGAAGTTCTGTTTTTTTCTTCAAATTTATCTCTTCACAGTGTACTGTTCTCTCTTTAGATTTTCATTTCTTCTTTTATCATTGTAACCATTTGAAGCATGGTTATTGTATAGTCTTTCTCAGATTGTGCTATTATTTCAAGTTTGTGGGAATACTAACCTTCCTATTCATACAGTTTGCTGATTCTCTCTCATAATAGATTATTTCTCCATGGAATTTACAGGTTTTATTTGTTCCCCTCCAATGTGTTGAAAAATTGTAGTCAGATATATATATATGCCTGTTCATATATATACCTGTTAAAATGTGTCAAAAAATTGTAGTGAAACTGTAGAACATCCATGATAATGATAATATCTTAGTTACAGACACAAAAGACAGATTCTCTTCTGAGGAATAATTACTCTTATGGTAGACTTCTCTATGGTTTAAACAAATCAGAGCCAACCTTGGTGCTGAGCATGGGATCAGGGAGCCTGAGCATAGGAGTCATGTAGAGGAGGGGTGGACATCTAAATGAAAGCCTGTTGCTGTTAGGAAGGAGGAAGAGAAATGAATATGAGGTGGAACAACTAGGTATATCTATAATATGGTATGTATTTTTCAATCAATGGATTTAGGCTTTTCTTCATTTGGGAGAAATTGTTTTCTTCTAGTCATCTTTGAATGGTTTCTATCTTCCATGTGTTTGATTCTATACTTAAGGGAGACCAAAAATTCTAGGCTGTCCATGCCATTCTTCTATATTTCCTCTTATTTTAATCTCTGCTTATTTTTTATATGCATTTGCTAAGGTCAAGCCTTTTCTTTTGTGTGTTGGGGCAGAGGGGCGGGGGAGAGATAATTTACTTTTTAGTTGAGTTAATGTTCAATTTGTTTTCTTAGTTTTTTAGTTTCCTTTTTCATCTCATTTACCTTGCTTTTTTGAATTAACATGCCTATGAAATTACTATATAGATCGAAGTGCTCATGGGGAATACTCTTCTATTCCACGGTATGTAGAATGATGTTTGTTTAATCAGGTCTCTACCTTTGGGTAGATGTTACTGACTTACAGAAGTTACTGATAGGGAGAAGGGAGCTAACATGTGATATAAATGAAAGATTATTGATTTGAAGAAGGGAGTCAACTAGAGGTATAAATGAAAGTTCCCAGATGGAGGTGCACTTTCATTTTGTTAGTTGTGTGATAAGGAGAGTTCCAGCTTTGAGCAGTCCCCTTAGGTGTGTCTTTCCTTCTCTTTCTTCACCCCTCATCCTCTCTTGCCTAACTGCCATAGCCTGTGACTGACATCTCCACTCTGCACAGAAAAGAGTATTAGGTTCTAATAAATTGCTTCTATAAATTTGGTAGCATAAATTTAACAGAACTTTAGGATGTTAATTGACTGAAAGTGGGCTGGCTTCCTTGAGTGTGAGAATGTGATTTCCTCCCAACCTCCTGGAAATGACCTGAATTTACTTGATGTCCAACAGGTTCTAGACAGGCAGCCTTTGGAGCCAGGGGTGAATTCGTCAGGATTCTTTTCCTTAAAAGTGTCAGAGGCTGGGCGTGGTGGCTCACGCCTGTAATCCCAGCACTTTAGGAGGCCGAGGCAGGTGGATCATCAGGTCAAGAGATCAAGACCATCCTGGTCAACATGGTGAAACTCTGTCTCTACTAAAAATACAAAAATTAGCTGGGAATGGTGGCGCATGCCTGTAGTCCCAGCTACTCGGGAGGCTGAGGCAGGAGAATTGCTTGAACCCAGGAGGTAGAGGTTGCGGTGAGCCAAGATCGCACTATTGCACTCCAGCCTGGGTAACGAGAGAGAAACTCTGTCTCAAAAAAAAAAGTGTCAGAAATCCAATCTGAATTAGTATAAAGAAAACAAACTATAAAAGATCTATCTTATGTGCTGAAATGATGGAGTGAGCAGAGGAGCTGGTCTCTGAGTGATGAGGTCCAGGAACTGGCAGCTTAAGGCTTGCTTGTCACCTCTCATTTCTGCTTCTCTCTACCTTCCAGTTCTCTTCTCTCCAGTTGACTGGTTCCATGAGACTCCAGAAATCCAAGATTTATGTGTTTATAGTCCAGTGACCAGAGAGGAAAAAAAGCTCTTTCCCTCCAGACCTCATGAGAAAACTCAGAGGATGATTCTGATTGGCTCCTACTGATCATGTGTCCATCTGTGGGTGGGATTCTGGGATCGTAAATTGGCAGCTTTCATCAGAAATAGGTGTTGTCTAAAAAAGCAAGGGAGGAGGTGATAGTCTGAGCACATAAAATAACACATTTTCACTGAGGGGAGGAATAAAAGCCTCCATATGCTTTGCAGGAACTAAATTCACCCCTGCCGAGCTGTCAGGGGATATGACCCTTCATTCACGTCCAAATATATGAGTGCCATTTGATACCTTTACCATGCTCCCTTGTGCCAAGCCCAGAAAAATGGCACTTGTTGATTTTGTAGTCTCAAATAAAAATGAACCCCAGGATGTTTCCAGGTTCAGCTTAATTCCAACCAGTTGTCACTTCCTCAGCCCAGGAACTGTTATGGAAATAGGTATTTGGCATCTGCTGCTTTGTGTTATGGCTAATGCATGAGAGAGATGCTTTTCCAGAACCAAAGAACCCCAGTTACACTGCTGAGGATAAAGAAAGACTGCAGGGGACCAACTGGTTTTTGTTTGGACTACGATTAAGAGAAGGTTCAGTTGTTCTAATGCCTTTAAAATCAGCTTTGCTCCAAATCACTTGAGTTATGTATTTGCCATCTTGTAGAAAGACTCAGCATTTGAGATGCAGGCCAAATGCTTTTAGCCCACTTATAAAAGACACTGCTGCCCTGGGCCTTGCTGGCTGCAGGAGCTGACTGGGCTGGAAGCCAGCTCTGAGACTATGATAGGGCATGCCATTTAATATGAAGGGGAGAATGGTGACGTGGTTTAGCTTAGAAGCAATGCTAATTGTTTACTGGATACAGTTTACAAAGCCCAGGCCATTTATTTTAGCCAAATTTCTCTCATTATTACATAATAAAATCTGACATTTAAAAAAGCACATGCACTTATATTATTTTGCTATTGAAAAAGCTAGTATGCAGCATATCCTTCTTCTAGGTTCACATACTAAAAAATCAATGTCCTGGAAAAAAAGGTAACAAAATTAAAGCCTATAGATGGGAAGGTTAGAAGTGACCATATTTCAGTGACATTAAGTTTTATGAAGAGGAAAACTGTTGTCTTGTTTGTTTAATTATTTTTTAAATTTTATATCTAGTCTTAAGCACAATGCCTGGCATGTTGTAGGGAGTCGTTAAATATTTGTTGAATTAATGAATAAGCAAATGAACATATAAAACATTTAGGAGCAAGAACTGATCAAAGATTCAAATGAAAATTCAGATAAAGCCAAGTCTAAATATGTACTTGCATACAGTGATGGATGGTCACATGAGATCAAAATCTATCTAGTTTTCTCTCTGTCTTATTTAATCTGGAATAAGAAGTAGAAGCTCCAAATCCTCAGATGAGTGGATTTTCCTTGCAAGATGTCTATCTTGCCAGAAGTTTCCAGAAACTGCATAGCCCAACTTGCCAACTTTCTATCTGTAGTTTCTTAACCAAAGTGTTTCAAGATAAATTTAGTTAGATTTTAGTCAAACACATGATCTAAGTGGCTATATATAAAGAATAACTC
Organism: Plecturocebus donacophilus; assembly: GCA_004027715.1. Taxonomy (NCBI): domain Eukaryota; kingdom Metazoa; phylum Chordata; class Mammalia; order Primates; family Pitheciidae; genus Plecturocebus; species Plecturocebus donacophilus. The sequence goes on from PVKP010019293.1 coordinate 23,184, forward strand.
AGAATCCTCACCTCAGCTTTGGTATTTATGAAGTTAGGACCAGGTACATACTTTGTGAAGTTAGGACCAGGTACATACTTTGTGAGGCCTAGTGTAAAATGAAAATGTGGAGCCCTTTTAAAAATTAGCAACAATTTCAAGACAGTGAGAGTCGAACATTAAACCAAGTGCAGGCCCTTCTAAGCATGGGACCAGTGGGACTGTTTAGGAGGCATGCCCACAGGACCAACCCTTTATAGATGGCTCATCTTCTGGGAACTCTGAAAACATTAGTGAGTTCGTATTCACAGCAAGACCATATTGAAATTGGTGGGTTGTTTAATTATTTCAAAGATAGAGGTGAGATATAGAGAAAATGTAAAGTGTTGGCATAGATGAGAGTAGAATCTAGGGCTACTAGCTCCCCATCTGAGGTGTCTTTCAACAGATAGAGTATGACTAGAATTTCATGTATAACTTGCTTCCGTTTACTATTAAAATAAGTAGTGTTCCTATAGCTTACATTACCACTTTAGCAGTTTGCTTTTGAGTACCCTGAGAGTTATAATATGTGGACCACTTAAAATGTCTTCCATAAGTCTCACTTATTTTAAGTGTAGTAATTATGGTGTTTTGTAATGTTGCCATGCTGTGTGATATTATTTTCTAATATTAAACAACTCTATCATTATGTAACAGCTGCAACTAAGCTTGAAGTTAGTTTTCTGATATTTAGTCTCATCTGATCTTACCTTATGAAAGTTTATTGGAGAGAACTGAAGCATATCGTATTGGCCCAGAACTGAGGGGGCCAATAGTCCTTTGTAGGCCTCTAGTCTAGTAATATTCAAGAAATTGTTCTTGAATATCTCAATCAGTGGATGTTAAATCATATCACAGCAATTAACTATAGCTACCAATCAATACTAAACAATTCCTTCCCTTTGAACATCCAGTGAATGCTTTAGGAAAATGTATTTTATTCATCTGAAAATCGATCACAAAAAGACATTTTGATGTGAAATAAGACATTTATTATTCTTCAAATAATATACAGAGTTCTATCCTGATTAAACTTGAGTACATCAATAAAATTATATTTCATAAGATAATTTATATGTAATTAACTTTGGATTTATTGTAATGAACTATTTTTGGTTCCATAAGAGATAGTTTATTTACATAAAGTAAAATTTTTCTTTTTTTAAAAAATATATATTTTATTGCACTTTAGGTTCTGGGTTACATGTGAAGAACATGCAGGATTGTTGCATAGGTACATACACGGCAATGTGGTTTGCTGCCTCCATCCCCATCACTTATATCTGGCATTTCTCCCCATGCTATCCCTCCACAACTCCCCACCATCCACTGTCCCTCCCCTAGTCCCCACCGACAGACCTCAGTATGTGATGCTCCCCTCCCTGTGTCCATGTGTTCTCATTGTTCAACACTCACCTATGAGTGAGAACATGCTGTGTTTGATTTTCTGTTCTTGTGTCAGTTTCCTGAGAATGATGGTTTCCAGGTTCATCCATGTCCCTACAAAGGACAGAAACTCATCGTTTTTTATGGCTGCATAGTATTCCATGGTATATATGTGCCACATTTTCCATGTCCAGTCTATCATCGATGGGCATTTGGGTTGGTTCCAAGTCTTTGCTATTGTAAACAGTGCTGCAATGAACATACGTGTGCATGCATCTTTATAATAGAATGATTTATAATCCTTTGGATATATACCCAGTAATGGGATTGCTGGGTCAAATGGAATTTCTACTTCTAGGTCCTTGAGGAATCACTGCATTGTCTTCCACAATGGCTGAACTAATTTACACTCCCACCAACAGTGTAAAAGTGTTCCTATTTCTCCACGTCCTCTCCAGCATCTGTTGTCTCCAGATTTTTTAATGATTGCCATTCTAACTGATGTGAGATGGTATCTCAATGTAGTTTTGATTGGCATTTCTCTAATGACCAGTGATGATGAGCATTTTTTCATATGTTTGTTGGCCTCATATATGTCTTCTTTTGAAAAGTGTCTGTTCATATACTTTGCCCACTTTTGAATGGGTTTGTTTGTTTTTCTTCTTGTAAATCTGTTTTAGTTCTTTATAAATTCTGGATATGAGTCCTTTGTCAGATGGGTAGATTGCAAAATTTTTTTCCCATTCTGTTGGTTGCCAGTTCACTATAATGATTGTTTCTTTTGCTGTGCAGAAGCTCTGGAGTTTAATTAGATCCCATTTGTCTATTTTGGCTTTTGTTGCCAGTGCTTTTGGTGTTTTAGTCATGAAGTCCTTGCCTATGCCTATGTCCTGAATGGTTTTGCCTAGGTTTTCTTCTAGGGTTTTTATGGTGTTAGGTCTTATGTCTAAGTATTTAATCCATCTGGAGTTAATTTTAGTGTAAGGTGTCAGGAAGGGGTCCAATTTCTGCTTTCTGCACATAGCTAGCCAGTTTTCCCAACACCATTTATTAGACAGGGAATCCTTTCCCCATTGCTTGTTTTTGTCAGCTTTGTCAAAGATCAGATGGTTGTAGATGTGTGGCGTTGCCTCTGAGGCCTCTGTTCTGTTCCATTGGTCTATGTCTCTGTTTTTGTACCAGTACCATGCTGTTTTGATTACTGTAGCCTTGTAGTATAGCTTGAAGTCAGGTAGTGTGCTGCCTCCAACTTTGTTCTTTATGCTTAGAATTGACTTGACTATGTGGGCTCTCTTTTGGTTCCATATGAAGTTTAAGGTGGTTTTTTCCAGTTCTGTGAAGAGGGTCATAGGTAGTTTGATGGGGATAGTGTTGAATTTATAAATTACTTTGGGAAGTATGGCCATTTTCACAATATTGATTCTTCCTAACCATGAGCATGGAATGTTTCTCCATCTGTTTGTGTCCTCTCTTATTTCGTTGAGCAGTGGTTTGTAATTCTCCTTTAAGAGGTCCTTTACGTCCTTTGTTAGTTGTATTCCTAGGTATTTAATTCTCTTTGTAGCAATTGTGAATGGCAGTTCGTTCTTGATTTGGCTCTCTTTAAGTCTGTTATTGGTGTATAGGAATGCTTGTGATTTTTGCACATTGATTTTGTATCCTGAGACTTTGCTGAAGTTGCTTATCAGTTTCAGGAGATTTTGGGCTAAGATAATGGGGTCTTGTAAATATGCAATCATGTCATCTGCAAATAGAGACAATTTGACTTCCTCCTTTCCTAATTGAATACCCTTTATTTCTTTTTCTTGCCTGATTGCTCTGGCTAGAACTTCCAATACTATACTGAATAGGAGTGGTGAGAGAGGGCAACCTTGTCTAATGCCAGATTTCAAAGGGAATGCTTTCAGTTTTTGCCCATTCAGTATGATACTGGCTGTGGGTTTGTCGTAAATAGCTTTTATTATTTTGAGATATGTCCTGTTCATACCTAGTTTATTGAGAGTTTTCAGCATAAAGTGCTACTGAATTTTGTTGAAGGCCTTCTCTGCATCTATTGAGATAATCATGTGGTTTTTGTCTTTGGTTCTGTTTATGTGGTGAATTTTGTTTATAGACTTACATACGGTGAACCAGCCTTGCATCCCTGGAATGAAGCCTACTTGATTGTGATGGATAACCTTTTGATGTGCTGTTGTAATCAGTTTGCCAGTATTTTATTGAAGATTTTTGCATCTATGTTCATCACGGATGTTGGCCTGAAGCTTACTTTTCTTGTTGAATCTCTGCTGGGTTTTGGTATCAGGATGATGTTGATCTCATAAAATGATTTGGGAAGGATTCCTTCTTTTTGTATTGTTTGGAATAGTTTCAGAAGGAATGGTACCAGCTCCTCTTTGTATATCACGTAGAATTCAGCTGTGAACCTGTCTGGACCTGGACTTTTTTTGGGGTGGTTGGCTATTAAGTGCTGCCTCTACTTCATCCCTTGTTACTGGTCTATTCAAGGTTACAACTTCTTCCTGGTTTAGGCTTGGGAGGGTGCAAGTGTCCAGGAATTTATCCATTTTTTCCAGGTTTACTGGTTTATGTGCATAGAGTTGTTTGTAGTAATCTCTGATGGTGATTTGTGTTTCTGTGGAATGTGTGGTGATATCCCCTTTATTGTTTTTTTTGCATCTATTTGATTATTCTCTTTTCTTTTTTATTAATCTGGCTAGTGGTCTGTCTATTTTGTTGATCTTTTAAAAAAAACCAGCTCCTGGGTTTATTGATTTTTGTGTCTCTATCTCCTTCAGTTTTGCTTTGATCTTAGTTATTTCTTGTCTTCTAGCTTTTGAGTGTTTTTGATCTTGCTCCTCTAGCTCTTTCAATTTTGACGATAGGGTTTCAATTTTAGATCTTTCCTTGCTTCTCATGTGGGCATTTATTGCTAAAAAAATTTCCTCTAGACACTGCTTTAAATGTGTCCCAGAGATTTTACTATGTTGTGTCTTCATTCTCGTTGGTTTTGAAGATCATCTTTATTTCTGCCTTCATTTCATTGTTTATCCAGTCAACATTCAAGAGCCAGTTGTTCAAGTTCTATGAAGGTGTGTGGTTCTGAGTTAGTTTTTTAATACTGAGTCCTAATTTGATTGCACTGTGGTCTGAGAGACTGTTATGATTTCCATTCTTTTGCATTTGCTGAGGAGTGATTTATTTCCAATTATGTGGTCAATTTTAGAGTAGGTGTGATGTGTTGCTGAGAAGAATATATGTTCTGTGAATCTGGGGTGGAGGGTTCTGTAAATGTCTATTAGGTTTGCTTGGTCCAGGTTTGAATTCAAGTCCTGGATATCCTTGTAAATTTTCTGTCTCATTGATCTGTTTAATATTGACAGTGGAGTGTTAAAGTCTCCCACTATTATTGTGTGGGAATCTAAGTCTCTTTGTAGGTTGTTAAGAACTTGCTTTATGTATCTGGGTGCTCCTATATTGGGTACATATATATTTAGAATCATTAGCTCTTCTTGGTGTGTTGATCCTTTTACCATTATGTAATGCCTTTCTTTGTCTCTTTTGATATTTGTTGGTTTAAAGTCTATTTTACCGTTATGTAATGCCCTTCTTTGTCTCTTTTGATCTTTGTTGGTTTAAAGTCTATATCATTAGAGACTAGAATTGCAACTCCTGCTTCTTTTTTGCTCTCCATTTGCTTGGTAAATCTTCCTCCATCCCTTTATTTTGAGCCTATGTGTATACTTGCATGTGAGATGGGTTTCCTGGATACAGCACACCAATGGATTTTGACTTTTTATCCACTTTGCCAGTCTGTGTCTTTTGATTGGAACATTTAGCCCATTTACATTTAAGGTTAATATTGTTATGTGTGAATTTGATCCTGCCATTTTGATGCTAGCTGACTGTTTTGCTTGTTAGTTGATGCAGTTTCTTCACTGTGTTGATGCTCTTTACCATTTGGTATGTTTTTGGAGTAGCTGGTACTTGTTGTTTCTTTCTATGTTTAGTGCCTCTTTCAGGAGCTCCTGTAAAGCAGGCCTGGTGGTGATGAAATCTCTGAGCACTCGCTTGTTCGTAAAGGATTTTATTTTTCCTTCACTTATGAAGCTTAGTTTGGCTGGATATGAAATTCTAGGTTGAAAGTTCTTTTCTTTAAGGATGTTGAATATTGGCCCCCACTCTCTTCTGGCTTGTAGGGTTTCTGCTGAGAGATCTGCTGTGAATCTGGTGGGCTTCCCTTTGTGGGTAACCTGACCTTTTTCTCTGGCTGCCCTTAGCATTTTTTCCTTCATTTCAACCTGGTGAATCTGACGATTATGTACCTTGGGGTTACTCTTCTTGAGGATTATCTTTTTGGTGGTCTCTGTATTTCCTGGACTTGAATATTGGCCTGCCTTGCTAGGTTGGGGAAGTTTTCCTGGATAATACCCTGAAGAGTGTTTTCCAGCTTGGATTCATTCTCTCTGTTACATTCAGGTACACTTATCAAACGTACATTAGGTCTTTTCACATAATCCCATATTTCTTGGAGAATTTGTTCATTTCTGTTTACTCTTTTTTCTCTAATCTTGCCTTCTCATTTTATTTCATTGAGTTGATCTTCAATCTCTGATATCCTTTCTTCTGCTTGGACGATTTGGCTATTGAAACTTGTGTATGCTTCGTGAAGTCGTGTTGTGTTTTTCAGCTCTATCAGTTCATTTATATTCCTCTCTAAGCATTTATTCTTGTTAGCATTTTGTCAGACCTTTTTTCAAGGTTCTTAGTTTCTTTGCATTGGGTTAGAACATCTTCTTTTAGCTCAGAGAAGTTTGTTAATACCCACCTTCTCAAGCCTGTTTCTGTTAATTCATCAGACTCATTCTCCATCCAGCCTTGCTACCTTGCTGGTGAGGAGTTGTGATCCCTTGGGGGAGGAGAGGCCTTCTGGTTTTGGGTGTTTTCATCCTTTTTGCACTGGTTTCTTCCCATCTGTGTAGATTTATCTACCTGTGGTCTTTTTAGTTGGTGACTTTCAGATGGGGTCTCTGAGTAGACATCCCTTTTTGTTGATGTTGAAGTTATTTCTTTCTGTTTTTGTAGTTTTCCTTCTAGCAGTCAGGCTCCTCTGTTGTAGGACTACTGGAGGTCCACTCCAGACCCTGCTTGCCTGGAGATCACCTGCAGTGGCCTCTGTGTTTTCGCTGGGATCTGCAATCCAGAGCTGTTCCTATTTGGCCATCTTGTCGACTCCACCAAAATTTTTGTTTTTTAGGTATACAGTTTGATGAACTTTGACAAACTTAAGTCATACAATTGCCATCACAATCAAGATACATACATACAGAAAATTTCTATCATCTCAAAAGTTTCCTTCAAGTTCCTTTATAGATAATTCTGTCTCCCTTTCCTAGTCCCTAGAAATCACTGGTATGATTTATTTTCTTCTCGTTTTGCTTTTTCTAGAATGTCATATAAATATAGCCATCTATATGACAGCCTCTTGAGTCTGGCTTCTTTTAGTTACCATAACATTTTGTTTGCTCCATTAGCAGTATTTGGTAATTGTCTTTTTAAAAAACTCATTCTAGTAGGTATACAGTGGCATCTTATTAAATAAGCATTTATCTGAATGGTGTTGCCTAGGTTTTCTTCTAGGGTTTTCTTTCAGGACATAGGCATAGGCAAGGACTTCATGACTAAAATACCAAAAGCAATGGCAACAAAAACCAGAATAGACAAATGGGATCTAATTAAACTTAAGAGCTTCTGCACAGCAAAAGAAACAATCATTAGAGTGAACTGGCAACAAACAGAAAGGGAAAAAATTTTTGCAAGCTACCCATCTGACAAAGGGCTAATATCCAGAATCTACAAAGAACTAAAACAAATATACAATAAAAAAACAAAACCCATCAAAAAGTGGGTGAAGGATATGAACAGACACTTCTTAAAAGATGACATTTATGCAGCCAACAAACATATGAAAAAATGCTCATCATTACTGGTCATTAGAGAAATGCAAATCAAAACCACACTGAGATGCCATTTCACGCGAGTTAAAATGGTGATCATTAAAAAATCTGCAGACAACAGATGCTGGAGAGGATGTGGAGAAATAGGAACACCTTTACACTGTTGGTGGGAATGTAAATTAGTTCAACCATTGTGGAAGACAGTGTAGCAATTCCTCAAGGACCTAGAAATAGAAATACCATTTGACCCAGCAATCCCATTACTGGGTATATACCCAAAGGATTATAAATCATTCTGTTATAAAGACACATGCACATGTATGTTCATTGCAGCACTGTTTACAATAGCGAAGACTTGGAACCACCCAAAATGCCCATCAATTATAGACTGAAATACTATGCAGCCATAAAAAAGGTTGAGTTCATGTCCTTTGCAGGGACGTGGGTGAATCTGGAAACCATCATTCTCAGCAAACTGACACAAGAACTGAAAACCAAACACCATATGTTCTCACTCATAAGTGGGTGTTGAACAATGAGAACACATGGACACAGGGAGGGGACCATCACACACTGGGATCTGTTGGTGGGTGGGGGGCTAGGGGAGGGATAGCAGGGGATGAGGGGATTGAAGAGGGACAACGGAGAAATACCTAATGTAGGTGACGGAGGGATGGAGGCAGCAAACCACCATGGCATGTGTATACCTATGTAACAATCCTGCAGGATCTGCACATGTACCCCAGAACTTAAAGTGAAATAAAAAATAAAAATAAAAATAAAAAAATAAATACATTTCTCCATTGATAATGATATTGAGCAATTTTTTCATGCACTTATTTATTCCAAGGAGCTTCTTTGATAAAGTGTCTTGTTAAAATGTTTTTCTTTATTTTTATTTTTTTTATTGCATTTTAGGTTTTAGGGTACATGTGAAGAACATCCAAAATTGTTGCATAGGTACACACATGGCAGTGTGATTTGCTGCCTTCCTCCCCATCACCTATATCTGGCATTTCTTCCCATGCTATCTCTCCCCAACTCCTAAACCCTCGCTATCCATCCCCTATTTTCCCCTGACCGACCCCAGTGTGTGATGCTCCCCTCTCTGTGTCCATGTGTTCTCATTGTTCAACACCCACCTATGAGTGAGAACATGTGGTGTTTGATTTTCTGTTATTGCATCAGTTTGTAAGTTGGTTGTTTTCTTACTGAGTTTTGAAAAGCCTTATATATTCTGATTATCAGTTCTTTATTAGATACAGTCTGTGGCTTGTTTTTCTTTTCTTAACTTTGTCTTCCAAAGAGAAGATGTTTTTAATTTTGATAAAAGCCAATTTATCAGTTTTTTCTTTTATGGTTTATGTTTTTCATGTCCTATATAAGAAATTTTTACCAAAGCCAAGGTCATAATTATTTTTTCTATGTTATCTTCTAGAAGTTTTGTTTTATGTTTTATACCTCGATGTATTATTCTTTTTGAGTTAATTTTTATATATGAGCAAGGTACGGGTTGAGCTTTATATTTTTACATATGTATATTCAAGTGTTTTGGCATTATTTGTTGAAGAGACTGGTTTATCCACCGAAATGGTTTGACACTTCGTGAAAAACAGCTTGGTCATATATGTGATTTTATGTTTGGACTCTATTTTGTTCCATCGATATATGTGTGTGTGTGTGTGTGTTTTTTTTTTACCAATGATAGAATGTCTTGGCTTTATGGTAAGTCTTGAAATTAGGTTCTATGAGTCTTTCAACTTTATTCTTTTTCAAAAATTATTTTGGTTGTACTAGGTTCTCTGCCTTTTTATATAATTTAAAAAAAATTTAGCCAGCTTGTTGGTTTCTAAAGCATTCTGCTGGGATTTTTATTAGGATAAATTTTATCAGCCAGAGAAATTCCCTCAGTCCTCTTAAGAAACATTCCTTCAATTATTCCCTTGCGTCTGCCTCTATATCTTGTTTCCATCATCCCCTATATGCTGAGGTTAACGTGCAGTTGATCCAGAATGACATTAAGCATCTGAAAGTAGCCTGAAGGTAGTCCTGTGATTGGGACTGTGGTCTCAGGACTCAGGCTGCCTTTAAACATGGGAGAATTGTGCTAGATAGTGACTCTGGAAGTAGCCAGAAGTAAGAACAGGCAGGAGGGAGACCAACTTTGTGCTTTTCCTCCTAGTCTCGGGGAGACTGGAGCTAACTTCCTTAGCTTGTTCTGCACTCCTCAGAGAAAAGGCATGCCTGCAATGTGAGGAACGGTACTAGGGTTCTTTGACTATTTTAAAGTCTTTTCCTCCCCTTTCTTGCTGCTATTTTGCAAATCTCACTCATCCATCATTTACTCTACTTGTCTCTCATTCTATCCCCTTTATCTTTTTCTTCCATTGCTCCTCAGATTCTCCCTCAAATTTCTAAAGCTCATTAAAAAACAATGTTCTCTAAAGATTAGAAATGTAAATATGTTTTGGTAGAAGTTTTGAGATAAAATAATTAGGCATTAAATTAATCAAAGTTACTGGAATGTGCTGATTGTGATGAATTATTGGATAAAATGTTCAGACAACCTAGGAATGTTTTCCCTGGTTTGACTCCAGTGTTAATCCACAACTTCATCTTGAAATAGCAGTGTCTCTGTTGTGCATCTTTCACAACTTCGTGAAGTCACTGAGTTTCAGATTTTCTTTCTTCTTCATGTCTGGCAGCCATGGACCAATTTGCCTGAAAATATGAACATTTGGGGAGGATCTTCTTCAGTGACTCAGCAAGGCAACAGATGGCAAAATGTTTAATGTTTATTTCAAATTCATTTCCATATTGATTCACATCCAGGAGTATTTAAAAACATTTTTATTTGGAAAGAGACTGTTGTTCACTGTCAGACAACAATCTCTGTTTGAAAACATCATCATTTGAATTGCAACTTCTTTGACAAGTGTGGGGCAGACACTGCAATTTCAAGGATCATGAATATGGCTTTCTATCCTCCCTACGTAGCACTCTATTTTACTTATCATGGCTACATTTACAAATTCTGGTTGTTGTCTTTTTACTTTTTTGTTTTTTTTTCAGGGGAGGCTTAAAGTCAAACCTTTATTCCCAATATTAGAAATAGAAAAATAATGTATTTAATTTGATAAGCTTTGAAAGGTTGTTCTTATGTAAGCGTTCACAGGTTATTCGATATGTTTATATCTTCTTCCTTTTAGGGCACATGATCATTATCTGAGTCCTTGGGATTCAATTTATGAAATCTGGAGTCACACCTGGACCATTCATTATAGAAGCACAGAGGCAGGTAGGACTGTCTGCTGACCCACAATCAATACACACTGACTGTTCACTCAGCTAACAAATGGGCTTTCTATTTAGATTGCTTCAGGAAACAGCAAGAAACACTGGGTTTTAATGGCATTCATTTATTCATTGATTCATTTATAAAACTTGCATTGAGCAATTACTACATGTAGGTGTTTATCTGTGGGTGAAATGCAAGAAAAAAAAGACCTATGATCAAAGACTCTGTAAACCACTGGATTCAGTGACTTTGTCTACAAGATTTATTCCTATTAAAACATTTATTTTGTTAGATAACTGCCCTTTTGCTTCTGTTTGCTATAACTATCATACTACTGTGACTTGAAAAGAATTCAGGAAAGCTGGTTTCACGGCTAACTATCAGAGGCAGATTTACCCTGAAGGAAATGAAACTTGTATTTCAGAGCCTCTCTTGCTTGCACAGATCCCTTCTAAGGCTCATAAGGGGATTCTATAAGTGGATTTATATGATCACAGTTTTTGAAAATTTGCAAGGCTAAGATATTTTAATTGCAGGTGATCAAGACGGCCTCCACTTTGAATTTCCCTCTGTCATTCTGCTCCTCATATCAGATGGTAATGAAGTGCTATGGACATTTTGGGGATACAGCTAAGTGAAAGTTCGGTTGGGGTTCACTTGGCTTGGTTTTTGCAAGATGTATTTACAGTTTGTAGTCTCATAAACAGTTTTCTAGCTGTCTCATGTAGGGATAACAGGAATAAACCTGCTGATCACTGAAATGACTCCCTGAGTGTTTGAATATAAAGTTGCAGGATGGAAGTCATAGTATACAGCAGTGCCTGGCATGAGAAGCAAGTGGTATGGAGGAGAAACAAAGTTTGAAATGTTGGCAGCCAGAAGTGAGTCTGTGGAAAATTCTTAAAAACACGAAGTGTGCAAAATTGTAAGAAATAGATTTAACTATCATCAGTGCATAAACGGAAGTTCACTCATTGGATGAAATTATCTTCCCTAATACAGCATATGCATATGTAAATGCATCATATGGTTTTTTGTTTCTATTTATAGGAACTGAATAAAACAGAATTTATCAGAATTTTTATATTTACAGGGCAGAAACTACAGTTGTACTATAAATTAATAATACATTCATGTTTTATGCATCTTAATGTATTGAGTAGCATCTTAGCGTGACATTACCATTAGTAGTAACGAACCTGAAATAAACTTTTCTAAGAGATCAAGTATATAAATAAATTTTTAGCAGTTATGCTAGAGGAAAACTAAATTTTTTAAAGAAAGTTTCTCCATAGAATAGATTACAATATTTTTTGTTATATGAAGAGGCTATCAGAAACAATAGCAAAAAAAGTAAGATAGAAAGCATTATACAGATATGTCAGCTACTTAATTAATAAAAATATTATTTTCAGTTTCTGGATTTTGTGATTATGGCTTTGTTAGCTTTTTCAGTTTGTAATTTGTTGTAATCTATTTTCTTATTCTATGTTAATACTTATATTTCTGCCTAATATTATAGTAGCAATTTTGCATTATTTCTATTAATGATAACTGATGTGGTTTAGCTGTGTCCCTACTCAAATCTCATCCGGAATTGTAACTCTCACAATTCCCACGTGTCATGGGAGGAACCTGGTGGAAAGTAATTGAATCATGGGGTGGGTCTTTCCCGTGCTGTTCTCATGATAGTGAATGGGTCTCACAAGATCTGATGGTTTTAAAAATGGGAGTTTCCCTGCACAAACTCTGTCTTTGCCTGCTGCCATCCATGTAAGATATGACTTGCTCCTCTTTGCTGTCTGCCATGATTGTGAGGCTTCCCCAGCCACATGGAACTGTAAGTCCATTAAACCGTTTTTCCTATATAAATTACCCAGTCACAGGTATATCTTTATCTGCAGCATGAAAATGTACTAATACAATATCTTTCAAAATTTTTAAGCTGTAGGCCTTCCAGAAGCTGGATCTGCTCTATGTTTGCCCCAGATTTTAATTTTCTTTGTCCAGTTATTTCTCAAGGAAGAGTAAATCTTTGGGACCACACAATTCTACAGAAAGAAATAAAGAAAAGGGATTGGGGAGGGGTGCAGTAAAGGGTGAAGAAAGGACAAAAAGAGAAGTTCATGGGTTGAACAGTTGAATGGTTGATGTAAAAGTGATGATGAATTCAGAGATAAGAAACATGGTAAGAAGAGTGGCAATGGGGACATAGAAGAGTGGGACAGCAAATCTCATTAGCTTAGTAGAAAGAGCACAGAAGTTGGAATCGGGAAGTAAGTTCCCTAATCTGTCCAGCTGTAGGTGTGGCCTTGATCAATTAACTTATAGACTATGGGTTTCCAGTTTCTTCCTTTGTAAAATGAAGATGATAGTAATTACCCTACCCAGTAGAATTGTTGTCAAGATTGAAGACCAAATACATCACACCACCAACCCACAACATGGCCTCATTGCTGTTCCCACTGTGGTTGATCCAATCAAACTCTGTGGAGGAGGGGAGGAAGGTGCAGCAAAATGCAGAACTTCAGATCTCAAGAAAAGCATGAGAGGCAAATGTGAAGTGAAAATGAAGCAGAAATTGTCCACTTATGGAAGGGAAGTGAAAGGAAGGCTAAAGCAGGAAGGAGACTGATTAGAAAAAGTGGAAGATGATTTGGGATATGTAAGGTAAAAAAGCAGGACTGAGAAAATGGATTTTTTATAATCTAATGTTTACTCAATGGGACAAGAAGAGAAGAAAAATGATGCCTCTTTGATGGAAGTGGCAGAGTGGCACTGGAGAAGGTTCACAGGGCTCTCAGGTCAAAACATTTGAAAGTGGTAGTGTTGACAGGTGTGCTTGTTTGGCCAGAAGGGTGATTGCCAATGTATCTGCTTCTATCAGACTGATGAATGGCTGGCTCCAGGGCTCTTGGACAACAGGGTGGAGAATATATAGAAAACCCAGAGGCTACTGTAAGATAATGAAGACTCTAAGTTAACATGGGATTTTGTCATTAAGTATTGGGGTGAGCCAACAAAAATTTCAGTTGTATCTGGTCAATTGTTATTCTTACTGAAGTTGGTGGGGTTGGGGGAAATAATAACAGACTCTAAATAAAGAGAAATAAAGAGAAATTAATCACAGGAAAATAACATGCTACTTTTAGGGATTAAAAATCTACTCCAGTTAGCTTTTGCCTTAAGAATATTTAAGTTTGAAAGGACAAATTTGCAGTCCATTGAATTAGAACCTACATATTTTCATGTTCCATTTACAAAGAGATGGAAGTAGAATTCCTTCAAAATTCCTCCTTCTTACAATGCTTAAAATGGCCTCTGAACCCTCTTCTTTGACTAGGCCTTGGCCTTGACTGTCATTCTTGCTGGGCCTCCATAGGTCAGTGTTAGCAGTGTTAGTAAACTGTGAAGTCAGTTTAGTGAGAATCTCCCCAACCTTGATATCTGATCATCCTTGATACCTGGGTCAAATTCCCCATTTCCCTACTTTTCATATCTGATTACCTAGTTCTGCCTTCAGCAAGAATCTTGTTAGGTCAGTGTAGCAAGAACTCCTACTACCCGTGATGTCATCTTTTAGGAATTTTCTATGCACCCCGTCCCCTACACCTCTCCCCACTCCATATCCCCAACCTGCTCCTCAGTTACAAATTTGTGTGTGTTCAGCTCTGGTTTTGATGGACAGATGTACAGTTGTGAAAGGAAATTATCATGACCACCCCTGTCCGGGTTGGTAAGCAATCCACCATGTTCAGCATTGGATACACCCTTACCTCGATAATTTTAATAATACTCATACTTGCCTCTTGTATACAATTAAGAATTTTAGAAGCTTTCATATATACTACTTGTCCCCACAGTGACCCTTGTGACACAGGCAGTGCTCTTACAGATGAGGGGATTGAGAGAGTAGAATTTCTCATTTTGGCAAGGGTCCTTCAGCTAGTGATAGCAGGACTAGATCGAGGTTTCCGGAATCTCCTCATTGAGTGCTTTGAGTTACAGTTAAAGTGCAAAAGTTTAATTGTAAGTTTTACATTTACAATTTAAGTGTAAGAGAAATAGAGTATGTAAGAGATCAGAATATACTGTCCCAAAATATGAAGGCTTGTCAAGCTGAAGACAATTTAGAAGAAGCAGGCTTTCTGCTCTCCCTCTGTTTGCTTAAAAGCAGGGCATAGATTTACAAAAAATAACAGTCACTTATATTGTTATTATTTATCAATTTTAAAAATAAAATAAAACTCATAAAAATAAATAGCAAAAATGGATATCCTGCACCTCTCTCTTCCAGAGAGAACAAAGGTTACCCACCGAAATCAGCTTTGGACTCCTATTAGCCTTGCGATGGCATCAGAGGAAACTACTAACAAGCTTTACTAACTAACCTTATCTGCTAGTTATTTGCTTTTGCCCAAGGTGCCACCTGTAGAAACTCAAAGTCCTCTTCCTTTGTCTTGCCACCTCTCTAAAAATGTACTGTTCTTTGGTGAAAATTCTATATAAGCTGGAATTCAAAGCCACCTCTTTGAGAACTACTCATTCTCTGGGTGTCTCCCATGTGTACATGAAATATACAGCAAACCACCATGGCATAAGTATTCTTATGTAACAAACCCGCACGTTCTACACATGTATCACAGAACTTAAAAAAAAAGAAAGAAGAAATATACACATTAAGAAACTTCTGTTTGCTTTTCACTTGCTAATCTGTCTTTTGTATCAGGAGCACATTCTGACTAAGAACCTATGGGAGTTATTCTTCTCCTACCATTCATCAGAGATGTAGCAAAAAGTGAACTGTGATAAAGATGAATCTGTCTAATTTTAAGCAGGGTAATAAAAGAGTTAGGTAATGAATTGGTATGAACTTGGGCATTAGAATGGATAATTATTTTATGGATATCCTTGACCAATCTACTTCTTTCACCTACAGAAAGAAGTTTCAATAGATTTAAATTATAACAGAAGATACTTTACATATATTAAGATCAAATCTTGGCTGTAAAGTTGGTTATAGGCTCAATATATGGCATCTTCATCACTCTACATACTAATATAAGTATCCAGTATTCTCAGACATTGGGTAAGATGCTAGAGGGACAATGATGGGAAAGATGCAGTGCCTGCCATCCGAAGCTCTTGGCTAGTTTGTCCGGGAGTGAGGCAGTCATCCATTTAGTTACAAAACAGCAAAAAGAGGCGTGTTATTCATGTGAGTGGACTGTGCTGATTGAAAACAGTCCTTGTTCTACCTAGCTGTGTACCTATCTATGGCGGGAGGCAGAACCAGCTGTTCTTTTCTTTCCAACCCGTTTCTTTCATTGAATCGCAAATCCTGTTTTCACAATGGCCGCTGTTTCTATTACTATGGAAATGATGACAATGTATATTACAATTTCAAACATTATGACATGACTACAGGACTCAAGAGGAGGAAAAGATAAGCTGTCAAGGAGCACAGTTCTCCTCCAAGCCAAAGGCCTTTGTTAATGATCAAGTATTTTAACAAAAAACTATGGAAAACAGGGCAGTTGGCTAGGAGAACCGGTTGTATAAATGCGGTTCTTCAACATATGTGCCTGTGGTGAGCTCAGTAGGTAAATCTTAGCACCTTCCATTAGAGCATTTCTTTTTTATTTTTTTTAACTGCATTTTAGGTTTTGGGGTACATGTGAAGAACATGCAAGATTGTTGCATAGGTACACACATAGCAGTGTGATTTGCTGCCTTCCTCCCTATCACCTATATCTGGCATTTCTCCCCATGCTGTCTCTCCCCAACTCCCCAGCCTCCACTGTCCCTCCCTTATTTCCCCCCGACAAACCCCAGTGTGTGATGCTCCCCTCCCTGTGTCCATGTGTTCTCATTGTTCACCACCCACATATGAGTGAGAACATGCGGTGTTTGATTTTCTGTTCTTGAGTCAGTTTGCTGAGAATGATGGTTTCCAGGTTTATCCATGTGCCTACAAAGGACATGAAGTCATCGTTTCTTATGGCTGCATAGTATTCCATGGTGTATATGTGCCACATTTTCCCTGTCCAGTCTGTCATCGATGGGCATTTGGGTTGGTTCCAGGTCTTTGCTATTGTAAACAGTGCTGCAATGAACATTCGTGTGCATGTGTCCTTATAGTAGAACGATTTATAATACTTTGGATATATACCCAGTAATGGGATTACTGGGTCAAATGGAATTTCTATTTCTAGGTCCTTGAGGAATCACCACACTGTCTTCCACAATGGTTGAACTAGTTTACACTCCCACCAACAATGTAAAAGTGTTCCTATTTCTCCACGTCCTCTCCAGCATCTGTTGTCTCCAGATTTTTTAATGATCGACATTCTAACTGGTGTGAGATGGTATCTCACTGTAGTTTTGATTTGCATTTCTCTAAGGACCAGTGATGATGAGCATTTTTTCACATGTTTGTTGGCCTCATGTATGTCTTCTTTTGTAAAGTGTCTGTTCATATCCTTTGCCACTTTTGAATGAGATTATTTGTTTTTTTTCTTGTAAATCTGTTTTAGTTCTTTGTAGATTCTGGATATTAGCCCTTTGTCAGATGGATAGACTGCAAAAATTTTTTCCCATTCTATTGGTTCTCGATTCACTCTAAGGACTGTTTCTTTTGCTGTACAGAAGCTCTGGAGTTTGATTAGGTCCCATTTGTCTATTTTGGCTTTTATTGCCATTGCTTTTGGTGTTTTGGTCATGAAGTCCTTGCCTACACCTATGTCCAGAATGGTTTTGCCCAGGTTTTCTTCTAGGGTTTTTATGGTGTTAGGTCTTATGTTTAAGTCTTTAATCCATCTGGAGTTAATTTTAGTGTAAGGTGTCAGGAAGGGGTCCAGTTTCTGCTTTCTGCACATGGCTAGCCAGTTTTCCCAACACCATTTAGTAAACAGGGAATCCTTTCCCCATTGCTTGTTTTTGTTAGCTTTGTTAAAGATCAGATGATTGTAGATGTGTGGCGTTGCCTCCAAGGCTTCTGTTCTGTTCCATTGGTCTATCTCTCTGTCTTTGTACCAGTACTATGCTGCTTTGATTACTGTAGCCTTGTAGTATAGTTTGAAGTCAGGTGGCATGATGCCTCCAGCTTTGTTCTTTTTGCTTAGAATTGACTTGGCTATGTGGGCTCTCTTTTGGTTCCATATGAATTTTAAGGTGGTTTTTTCTAGTTCTGTGAAGAGGGTCATAGGTAGTTTGATGGGGATAGTGTTGAATTTATAAATTACTTTGGGAAGTATGGCCATTTTCACAATATTGATTCTTCCTAACCATGAGCATGGAATGTTTCTCCATCTGTTTGTGTCCTCTCTTATTTCGTTGAGCAGTGATTTGCAGTTCTCCTTGATGAGGTCCTTTACGTTCCTTGTTAGTTGTATTCCTAGGTATTTTATTCTCTTTGCAGCAATGGTGAATGGCAGTTCGTTTTTAATTTGGCTATCTTTAAGTCTGTTATTGGTGTATAGGAACACTTGTGATTTTTGCACATTGATTTTGTATCCTGAGACTTTGCTGAAGTTGCTTATCAGTTTCAGGAGATTTTGGGCTAAGATAATGGGATCTTGAAAATATACCATCATGTCATCTGCAAATAGAGACAATTTGACTTCCTCCTTTCCTAATTGAATACGCTTTATTCCTTTTTCTTGCCTGGTTGCTCTGGCTAGAACTTCCAATACTATATTGAATAGGAGTGGTGAGAGAGGGCAACCTTGTCTAGTGCCAGATTTCAAAGGGAATGCTTCCAGTTTTTGCCCATTCAGTATGATATTGGCTGTGGGTTTGTCGTAAATAGCTTTTATTATTTTGAGATATGTTCCATCAATACTTAGTTTATTGAGGGTTTTTAGCATAAAGGGCTATTGAATTTTGTCAAAGGCCTTCTCTGCATCAGTTGAGATAATCATGTGGTTTTTGTCTTTGGTTTTGTTTATGTGGTGAATTACGTTTATAGACTTGTGTATGTTGAACCAGCCTTGCATCCCTGGGATGAATCCTACTTGATCATGGTGGATAAGCTTTTTGATGTGCTGTTGTAATCGGTTTGCCAGTATTTTATTGAAGATATTTGCATCTATGTTCATCATGGATATTGGCCTGAGTTTTCTTTTCTTGCTGAGTCTCTGCCAGGTTTTGGTATCAGGATGATGTTGGTCTCATAAAATGATTTGGGAAGGATTCCCTCTTTTTGGATTGTTTGGAATAGTTTCAGAAGGAATGGTACCAGCTCCTCTTTGTATGTCTGGTAGAATTCGGCCGTTAACCCATCTGGACCTGGGCTTTTTTTGGGTGGTAGGCTTTTAACTGCTGCCTCAACTTCAGCCCTTGTTATTGGTCTATTCAGGGTTTCGACGTCTTCCTGGTTTAGGCTTGGAAGGATGCAAGTTTCCAGGAATTTATCCATTTCCTCCAGGTTTACTAGTTTATGTGCATAGAGTTGTTTGTAATAATCTCTGATGATGGTTTGTATTTCTGTGGAACCTGTGGTGATATCCTCTTTATCATTTTTTATTGCATCTATTTGATTATTCTCTCTTTTCTTTTTTATTAATCTGGCTAGTGGTCTGTCTATTTTGTTGATCTTTTTGAAAAACCAGCTCTTGGATTTATTGATTTTTTGTGTCTCTATCTCCTTCAGTTTTGCTCTGATCTTAGTTATTTCTTGTCTTCTAGCTTTTGAGTGTTTTTGATCTTGCTCCTCTAGCTCTTTCAATTTTGATGATAGAGTTTCAATTTTAGATCTTTCCTTGCTTCTCATGTGGGCATTTATTGCTAAAAAAATTTCCTCTAGACACTGCTTTAAATGTGTCCCAGAGATTTTACTATGTTGTGTCTTCATTCTCATTGATTTCGAAGATCATCT
>PVKP010019294.1:0-42704 GCA_004027715.1 Plecturocebus donacophilus
AAACAAGGAAAGCCTTTTAAACATTTTTTAAAACTTAATCATAAGCACTGTTTATTAAAGTTGATAAAGTAGAAGGATATATATATTAATACCTAAGAAATAGTATATCTAATTTATGAACCTAGAACTTTTTCTCTTATCTACTCACTCCTTTTCTAACAGCTTTCTAGATGCACAATATGTTTTCATTCTTCATATTTGTCCATCTGCACATACACTGTTGGATCAATGATGAAAATGTCTACTTATTCAGGGTCTGAAACAGCCAGGACCTTACTTTTCTTTCTTTATTTTGTTTTTTTGAGACAGTCTCCCTCTGTCACCCAAGCTGGAGTGCATTGGTGCAATCTTGGCTTACTGCAACCTTCGCCTCCTGGGTTCAAGATTCAAGCAATTTAAGGTTCAAGAATTCAAGTAATTCTCCTACCTCAGCCTCCCGAGTAGCTGGAACTACAGGTGCATGTCACCACACCCAGCTAATTTTTGTATTTTTAGTATAGATAGGGTTTTACCATGTTGCCCATGCTGGTATCAAACTCCTGACCTCAGGTGATCCACCCTCCTCAGCCTCCCAGAGTACTGGGATTATAGGTGTGAGTCACCCACCATGCACTGCCATGACCCTACTTTTCATCACCACCTTCGCCCACCCTCCCATACCATGAAGACATTTGACTTATCCAAGAGCAGCATGCTACCAAAATCCAAGTGTTAATAGAAAGAAGTGTCAGAGACAGCTTCTCATTTTGGGTAAAACAAAGTTCCTGTATCAGATCACAACAACATAAGTGATCTCATCAAAATAAATAGCAGGCGTTTACAGCTCAGTACTAATCAAGCCTTCTTCCTCTTTATGAATCAACATAGCATGATGAATGTCTCCGCCCTGATCCTGATCCCTGGAGTATATGAAAGTGAGAACAATAAAGATGAATTTCTATAGATGGTAAATACCTCTCAGGAGATACTTGGTGTAAAATTGTCAGTGTAAGGCTAGAAAAAAAATGCATTTGTTTTAGAATTTTAAAAATCCTTACCAAGGAAACAAAGGGATATTACCAATTGAGATTGATTACTCTATCCAATCACACACAGATCATCAAAACAGTAGTACTATTCTCACTTAGGAGTTTTAGAAAGTTGTTTTGACATTTCAAGCAGAAAAAACCAAGTTGCAAATGAAGACATTCCGTTTTGGAAAACGATATTATTTAACCTACATTGTCTTCTTTTCAAATTGTAGATGTTAAAAAAATCTTTTGCGATCTAAATTGCCAATAAAATAGACTTCAAGGGCTGGGCCCAG
This sequence comes from Plecturocebus donacophilus, assembly GCA_004027715.1. Taxonomy (NCBI): domain Eukaryota; kingdom Metazoa; phylum Chordata; class Mammalia; order Primates; family Pitheciidae; genus Plecturocebus; species Plecturocebus donacophilus. The sequence continues at coordinate 1,307 of PVKP010019294.1, forward strand.
TGGTTCACATCTGTAATCCCAGTACTTTGGGAGGCCAAGGTGGGAGGATTGCTTAAGGCCAGGAATTGGAGGCCAGTCTGGGTAACACAGTCATACCCCATCTACAAAAAAAAAAAAAAAAAGTTAATTAACTGAGCTTGGTGGCACATTCCTGTAGTCTCAGTCATAGAGGAGGCTGAGGCAGGCGGATCCCTTGAGCGCAGGAGTTTGAGGCTTCCGTGAGCTAGGATCCCGACACTGCACTCCAGCATGAGTGACAGAATAAGACCCTGTCTTGAAAAACACGAAAACAAAAACAGACTTCAAGTTATTCTGATGCTCTTTTTTTCTTCCCCAAAAGGAACTTGCAATTTATGTAGTGACTTAAAGGTACTCAGAGAGACAGTGTCTTCTTTTTAGGCTCACAGAACTGACTAGATTTTTATAAAAGGATTTCAGTAAACACAACACTGCTTAATAGGAACCTGGTTGTTTAACTCTTGGCACTCATATTTCAAATTATAGAAGAGAGTCAAAGCATCAAATAAGAGGTGGACTCATATCAGCTATTCTCAAATTATCCTACCATGGATGCTGCACCAATATATCTGTTTTACCATGCAAATGTAATTGCAGAAACGTCCACCAAATGGTGAACAAAATGTGGTGTAGCCATGACATGGAATAAATACTAGTTAAGCAATAAAAAGGAACCAACTACAGATACATGTGACAACCTGAATAAACCTCAACTATTCTAACTGAAAAAAGCCAGATGCTAAAGGCTATATATTGTACGATTCCATCTGTATGAAATGTCCAGAAAAGGCAAATCTAAACAGACAAAATAGATTAGTGGTTGCCTGGGGCTGGGGGTAAGAATGGTGAGTGACTGCAAACAGGCCCCAGGGATGTTTGAAGGATGGTGAAATGATCTAAAATTGGATTGTGTCAGTGGTTGTATCATTCGGTAAATTTACCAAAAATCATTGAATTACACACTTGGATGTATTTTATGGTATGTAAATTATACCTTCAATAAAGATGTTTAAAGAAAAAAAACAGAGGAAAAGTAAGAATAACTTGAATAAAGATGCTGTTTTCCTCTGGGGGGAAATATAATCATAGTCATATTTTTCTAATTTACAGCAAAAATTAATTTAATGGATAGACGTTTTTCAGTTTTAAATTTTTTGTTCATTAATTTTTGTCTCTAGATTATTATCATTCATACTACAAGTTTAGTTTTTATTTGCTTAAAATTGATACTTAGCTATTTTAGGTTAATATTTCATAACATTAAACCTGGAACACATGATTCCTAAGTTTCTCCCCAACCTAAACAAAAAAGAAAACCACTGAGCAGAATAACATGTGAGCTCCTCTATCATTTTTAGATTTAAGTATTTAAATCAGTATAAGGGAATATGTGATTTGAAACTAATCTAGTTTCAGTCACTGTCCAAATTGAATGGATTATTGATGTGGTCTGCAAAAAATATGAACTTGACTTGGGGTGGCCTGGAAGACTCCAATGTAGTAAATTCCAAGAGGACAGCAATGTGTCTTATTTACACAGGGCTGTGTTTGGCCCAGACCCCACTTCCCCTCCCACCTGGTTCTCCCACACAGAACACAGTGCTCTCAATAAATATTGTTTCAATGAATACATTAATAGGCCCACAAATTTACAGATGCACCAGATAGCTTCTAAGACTGAATGTACACACACATACACACACACACACACTCTCTCTCTCTCACTCTCTCTCTCTCAATCTCTCTCTCTCTCTCTTTTGTTTTCCAAAAAATGACATTCATTTAAATATGTTAGTAAATTCATGGTAAAATTTTGCCACTATAAAATGTTTTCAATCAATACATAGCCATATAATTTGGATGTAAATATCTCAGTTGGAAAGATGTGAAACTACTACTTTAAAAGACTTTAACGTTCCCGTCAAAATCTTCAATTCTTTCCCTTTGCAGTCATTATTCTAAGCAAATGTACACCTCATTTTTCAAGTTTGTCTAAATCTAGCTTACGTTTATTAGCTTTGGCCAAAATTTAGATTACAACTCACCTCCAATGTTGAGCACGCTGTAAATAAATAAGCTAACAAATAACATGCCTATCACTAATTCAAATAACATGCCTATCACTAATTCACAAAATAGCACCTGTATTAATTTCAAATGTCTCTTTCTAGTTAAGACAAGGAATCAATTTATTTTGTAAATAACAAGAGGAAAGAACCTTCTTATGAGGTCAGCCTGGAAGTATAGTTGTTTTCTTTCTTTCTGCAAATATTTGAAGAACCACATGGGGATACTCCCTGCCTTGGGCAGAAATTCCTCTGTGTCAGGGGCCTTCACTCTAGCTGGGGAAAAGCGTAACAACAGCACCAATTGTGTCAGCCAGGGTATCTGACACTCCTGCCCAGCTCACATTTCTGGAAAACCAGACTGCTGTAGCTCTGAATATTTAATAGCATTAGGTCAAATCAAAAGGACAGATTATCTCCTTCCTATCACAAACAGAATAATTCCTTTCAGTGTTCTGACACTTCATCCGATCAATATACAAGAAAGTAAAAGAGGTTTTGATTCCTAAAATAAAACAATTATAATATAATGGGGAACAGACTCTTATATCCAGGGCTTGCTGCTTTTCTGATCCTCATATTCAGTTTTGTCTTCCCTTCCAAAAAGGCTGAAAATTCACAGCTACATCATCACCCAGTCTGAAAACGACACTTGCACGGTCCCATACTATGTTTTAGTAAGATAAGGATGTTCCTTTGTCTAGCTGCCTAGCGCGCTGTAACTTCCAGCTCTAAAATCTCATGTTGCCTACACGACATTAAGGAAACGGTCAAGCGATGGGCTTTTCCTTCTACTACAGCTGCAGCTGCAGAAGCCCGCACAAATGAAAGAAGAGAGCCACCTTCATTCATCTCACGTGTCAAAGTCATCACACGGAAGTTCCCAGGTCAGGGCGTTTACCAAGGGGATTTTCTCCACGGCCACTGAAATTAGCGGGCAGAAATCGCGGGACCCCTGGCAAACGGATTGCACGACATCAACCTAAGTAAATAATCAGGTGTGCGCCCAGCTAAAGAGGGGTTCGTCTCTGCGGAAAAGCAACTCTTCCCAGGGGAGAAGAAACTTCTGGCCCAGAAATCCGAGCCCTGAACCGAGGTTTCCAGGGAGGGTTACCCTCTTCACCAAGGACCCTTTTACAGGAAATGTCCTTGATGCCCGAAGTTCCCCTGGGGGAGCCGCTGGAAAGGCACCTGGACGCCGCCCCCCTGGGGGAGGCCGGGCCGCAGGTGGCCGGACTCGCCTACCTTGGGGGACGCCCAGCCGCGCGGGGTCCCAGTGCTGCTCCTCCCCTGGGCGATCGGGCCTTGGGGCCGGGCCGGCTGCCAGGGCCCTGCCAGTGCGGCCGCCACCGCCGCAGGTCTGACCCCGCCCCGCGGGCGCGCCCAGGGCAGAGTCCGGCCGGTGAGGCTCCGGGGAGGAGTCTCGGGACCTGCCCGCCCCGCGCCGGAGCGCCGGGCGCTGCCCCTCAAGCCCCTCGCTAGGGCGCTGTGCACGGGGGTGGGGGCCATCGGCTGCTGCTTTACAAGGAGGTTGTATTTGCACCCTAAGTTCGTAAGCCTTTGTTTCTGTTTTTAAAATAATGTTTTGATTTCATAGTTTTTGGCATAAATTTATGGAGTACAAGTGCATTTTGTTGTTGTTTTTCATAAAACTTTCTTTTGGAACTTAAAAAAAGTTGCAAAGACAGTACAGAGAGTCCTCTATATACCCCTCAGCCGACGTCTCCTGATGCCTACGGCTTCCATAACCATGGCACATTTGTCAGAAGTAGGAAATTCACACTGGGCCAGGCGCGGTGGCTCACGCCTTGTAATCTCAGCATTTGGGGAGGCCAAGGCAGGTGGTAGGATTGCTTGAGCTCAGGAGTTCAAGACCAGCGTGGGCAATATAGCCAGACCTCTTTCTGCTAAAAATATTTTTTAGAAGAAATTAACATTGATCTGCCACTATTAACACTACTCCAGACTTGATGTCGCTTTCACTAGCTTTTTGGCTAACCATTCTCCTTTTCAAGATCCCAGCCGGGATACCACACTGCATTTAGTTTCCTGTGCCCTTTGTCTCCTCCAATCGATGACAGTTTCTCAGTCTTGTCTTGACCTTGACAACTATAAGGAATTCTGGTATTGTGAGAAAGTATTCTGGTAAGGTGTAGTTTTGTGGAGGTACCTCAACACCCAGTCATGTGGGTGTTGTCTAATGTTTTTTTTTCTTATGATGAGACTCGGGGGGACGAAAGCCACAGAGATGAACTGCCTTCCCCATCGCATCCTCTCAGGGACGATGGCACGATGGCCACATGACTTATCACTGGTAACTTGACCCTGATCCCTTAGTTAAGGTCGTGTCTGCCAGGTTTCTCTACTGCAAAGCTGTTTTTCTCTTTCCATACACTCTACTCTGAATGGCAGTCACACAATTCAACCCACACTCAAGATGAGGGCAAGATTAATCTCCATCCCAGAGGAAGGAGTATCTACATTTCTTATTTAGAATTATTGTGTAAGAAAGATTTGTTCCATCTCTTCCATCTCTCTTGTTTATTAAATCATTTGTTTATGTCAGTATTTGTTATGTCAGTATGGACTGATGTATATTTATTTTATACTTTGGGATATAATTCAATACTACATTATTTATTTTATTGCTCAAATGGTTCCAGCTTTGACCACTGGGAACTTTTTTAGGTTGGCTTTTGTGTTTCTCTGAAAGTTCATAAACTTTTGGGATTCTGGGTAAAAAAATAAAAAACTGTATTTTCTCCCCTGACTCAACATTTAACAGATTGAGAAAACTGCAACCCAAATCCTTCAGTATCCAAGGGCTTTCAGAATCTTCCTGGGAAACCTGCAATTACTGATTCCCACAACAGTTAGAGAGAAATGTTATTGTTTTTCCTAACAGATTAACTTGTGGATTGTGACCCAATTGGAGAAGTGAAAGTTGATGGTTCTTAGGTAATTTTTTTGTTAACTAATCCTTGGCTATATAAATAGATGTATGTATATTAACAGAAAAATCATGTTCCAAAGATAGCCATGGATGTTTATTACAAGTTTAAGCATTGAAGAAATCCAGCTGTTGAGAATCATTTGTTGCATTGCTTTGGTTTGTTAATGTTTGCATTTGAAAGTTGGTTCCATAAACACCACATTTCCTCTTTCTGAGCTTGGCTTTTGCTCAGCATTTGACACTGCCTGCTTTCTGAGACCTGTCTACCTCTCTTCCTGGCCTTGACCCTTCCTGGAGAGGGAAATTAGCCTGGGTTGAGCTGGGTAAACACGGGATAGATGGCCCAGTGAGTACTCCAGAACTGCCAAGCTAACTGATTTTCTATCTTTCAACTATTTTTAACAAAATTAGTAAGGAAAATAAGAGTTAAAGGAAAACATTTCATACCTAAGTCTTACTGTATCTGCTATGGACTGAATGATTTGTATTCCCCCCCCAAAAGTTCATATAGTGAAATCCTAATCCCCAATGTAGTGGTGAAAGTGGGGTCTTCGCGAAGTAATTAGGTCATGAAGGTGGAGCCCTCATGAATGGATTTTAGTGCCCTTATAAGAGGTGACAAAAGGCTGGGCACAGTGGCTCATACCTGTAGTTCCATCTCTTAAGGAGGCCAAGGCAGGTGGGTTGCTTGAGTCCAGGAGTCTGAGACCAGCTTGGGCAATGTGGCAAAACCTCATCTCTACAAAATATACAAAAATTAGCCAAGCATGGTGGAGCACTCCTGTTATCCCGCTACTCAGGAGGCTGACGTGGGAGGATCACTTCATCCTGGGAGGCAGAAGCTGCTGTGAGCTGAGAGTGTACCACTGCACTCCAGCCTGTAAGAGAGTAAGACTCTGTCTCAAATAAAGAGAGGGAGACAGAGAGAGAAGAGATCTCTGTCATGTGAGGGCACAGCAAGAAAACAGCCATCTGCAAACCAGGAAGCAGGCCCCCACAAACACCACATCACCGGGTGCCTTAATCTCAGACTGCCCCACCTCCAGAGCTGTGAGAAGTAAGTAACGGTGGTTAACTATGGTTTAAGCCAGTTTAAGACTAGTCTATGTTATTTTGTTATAGCCCCTGGAACTGAGACAATATCCCAGAAGAAATTGACAAGGTCAGAGATGAAGCTGAGATTTTTTTGTGTATATTTCTGGGGGGAGAGGGGAGACTTTAAGTGAAACTGGTCATTCTAATTAAGATGAAATCATAATTTTATTTCATAGTTCTGCAAATAGATTATTCCCTCAGTAATTTTAATAAACCTCTTGTGGAGGGGAGCAGCAAAAACGCAGGATTCATAAGAGTGTGGAGTTACAATATATTAGCAACCTCCAGAGGAAAGCTCAGGGGAATCATAAGCTATTATTAATTTAAAATTTCAGTGGTATGTCTCAGAGGTTGGATATTGGAGGATTAGGAATGAGGTAGGGATTGATGTTTATGAATTTCTCTTACAGCTATTGCCTTTGATTATTATTTTTATGACAGCATATGTACAAACCATTTAAAATTTTCTAGACCTGTATATCTCCATGCTTTAAGATTATCCACATTAAGAAAAAGTATTACTATTACATAATTTTTGGAATGACTTTGGTTGGGTCTGATAGAGATTAGGTGAGAACTAAAGCATCCCTAAACCCCCCAGGGTGCCCGCGTTGAATAAATCCCTTCTCCTACTCACTGCATTAAAAAGAGGAAGGACTGAGGTGCAGAAGGAAGCAGCAGATGCAGTCTCCCCTCCTGAAGAACTACAAATTGTCACCCATGTTGAAAGAGGGTCAGATTGTAAATCGAACATCCTGCCTTGTGATATTGAGAGCATGTGGCTTGTGGCATTTGAACCCAGGCTCATAGTCAAAATTGCTCTTGTTTATCTCTGTTCAAGGATTATTTGCTGAAAGGAAAAGGGATTGTGTGTGTGTGCGTGTGTGTGTGTGCGTGTGCCTGCACACATGTGTGCATTTAGTGCAATTTTATTTTATTTTAAATTTGCATTTAAGATGTATTAAAGTTATTTTATTTTAATTTTATTTTAAATTTGCATTTAAAATATGTGGGTCTATACACACATACATATATTTAGTGCAATTTTAAATGCAAATTTTACCGTCATTCCAGCCTCTAACACATGCACACACACATACACACACAAACACACCATTCTTTAAAATGCTTCATTGCCTCCCCATGAGCTCTTATTGAAACCTAAACCCTTCCCCAGGGAGAGAATTTCCTCCCCTCTCTCCCATCTGTCCTTCCTGCTTCATATTTGCCACATTATTTTTCAGCAAGGCTGGATGATTTGTAGTGTTCCAAACCAACTCTTGTTTCTTACTTTATTCCCTTTTTTGTTCTTGTCTCATCCTCCACCCCCAACTCCATAGACTAGAATGTTCTTTCTCCTCCTCTTTGACCTGGAAACTCCTTCTCCATTTATTTCCTATGTATAAGAAAACCTTCCCTGAACTCCCCAGTTTATGTTGGGTGTCCCACTTAGGTCTTCTCATAAAGTGCTTGATGCATTGCATTTGCTGTTCTATTAGTTTTCGGTGGCTACTGTAACAAATAACCATACTTGATTGCTTACAACAATGCATATTTTTTGTTACAAAGTTGTGTAGATCAGAAGTCTGTCACGGTAAGGGTAAAATCAACTGTTCCTTACTGGAGCCTCTTGGGGACAATTTGTTCCCTTGCATTTTCCAGCCTTTTCTAGAGGCTCTCTGCATTTCTACACTCATGGCCCCTTTCTACACCTTCAAAACCAGCAGCACACCTCCCTCTGGCTCTGTCCCACTTTCACTTATCCAAGATAATCCAAGATAATCTCCCCATCTCAACTTCCTCAACTTGATCACATCTGCAAAGTCTCTTTGCCACGTAAGATAACATATTCACAGGTCCTGAGGATTAGGACATGGACTTCTTTGTGGGAGGGCACTATTCTGCCTACCATAGTTTTGTTCCCAGGTCACTTCATAATTCAAGCATTAATTAGGTTTTGTTATTAAATATTTTTTGTAAGGTACAAAATCAAGAAGGCTTTGCAAAATTATAAAGGAGGCATGCTCCTGTCACTTTTTTGGTGACGCCTCTGCCTGCCTTTCCCTTCTGTCCTTTCACATTCCTGTTGACACCCCATAATACCACCCTAAGGAGTTCCTGGTATTGGATAATTTTCCAACTTCTTCCTCCTCTCCCATACCTACAGCCTTTCTACACTTTCTGTGACTTGTGGGAAGGAAAAGGGAATGCAAACATGGAAGTTACAGCATTTATCTTGACAAAATTTAACTCTATGAGCCCCCCAAGTCTTGCATTTTGATCTCCGAGCTCACAATGGAGCTGATTGCTAGAGAAACCACAGTGTACCTAATGCCTCTCACAAGCTTAGGACAAAACTCCACCTACTCTACATGTGTCGCAGCTGATGTGCTAAGTGTTGGGGCCCATTTTGCAATTTTATATTTCAAAGAGTTTGCACTTTAAATGGATAGGTCACATATATGCATATAAAATACCTATAAATGTAATTACATAATAAGCTAAAATATTTCCAAGCAATAAATCATCACTGAGTATTAGCAAAGTTACTAAGTACTAGAAGACTAAGAGAAACTACTAACTCTAGTTGGTGTTCTAGGGAAGACCTTAAGAGGAGGTAGGCTTGGCATTGGGTTTTTGAGTGTAATTACCACGTAATTCTGGGAGAGTATGGAAGCCTTTAAGAGTCAGACACAGCTAAAGGCACAGAGGCAAGTCAATGTTCAGGCAGATTGAGAATCTGCTAAGTAGACAAGTCCAGCCAGACCACAGGAGACTAACAGGAGATAAAGCAGAGAGATGTAAGCAAGCCTTGAGTAACAAACAAGAAATACAGGATTTCTTGTCCATCTCTGCTCTGAGAGGAGGGGAAAAATATTGTAGGAACTGAAATTCTGGTTATTGAATGAGTTCATGAGTGAAATAATTAGCCAATGCTTATGAACAATACATGAATGTCTACTTATATACACAAGTCTGTCTACACAGGCGAATCTTTTTCTAAGACTCCTTTCACATAATAGGTGCAGAAACCATGACATAACCAAGAGTGATATTCAGAATATGCACCTATGGGTTGAGCAGTGGTACTGGCCAATCAGAAAAGCTTCCAGCCATAATAGACAACTGGTAGGTATGAACCCATGTGAACCAACAAAAAGCCAGCCCTGGACATCATTATTTAAAATGATTGCTGCTCTCTTAGTAAAACTAGATATCCTTTTGGAAATGCCTTTTCATAGCACCCAGTTGGAGTCAATAGGTTATGATTTCTGTAGGCTTTCTTTCTGTTGATGAGCTTGGTTCACTTTTTCTTAATAGTAGCTGGAATAATAAAACTTCCCTCTGCATTGTGAGCCCTTACCGCTGAACAAAGAAAACATAGAGAAAGGTGAAAGAACACATGAGGGCTGAGATGTGTATTCTAAATTCAGGTATTTCTAAGTTTGGAGGAGGGATGTAGAGCCCAGGATAAGGCTATAGGAATGCTGTGTTAGACAAGTTTATTGGTTATAGGGAGAGCCTAAATTTCAAGACTACTTGTCTTTGCTATTTGTTCATCTTCTCTCCATTTATTCTCATGCTATCTTCAGTTGGTAAAGACAATTTCAATATTAACTTCAGAAGCTCATGTTGGTTTGTTTCTATTCCTTTAGCTGAGGTAGAAGAAAGCTTACTGTATTCCCAGGCCAAATAAGATGAATTATCTTTAATTACCCACTCTAAACATGTCTACCTGCTATAATAAGAACTATAACTTCACAAATTATATTTGCTTGTTTTTAAAGGTATTCTCGAAGAGTCTATAGGATTTTGGCTTTCTATCCTTTTTGTAATAGCAGTGTTTTGGGGGATAATTGTGGTTTGATACCTATATCCCTATTTCTTGGGTTTTCTTTTTCTTTGAAATATTACCTTTCTTGATGGTTTGGTGAGTGGTTGGTATCAAAATAAAAATTATGAGAAAGGAAAAATAAAGTCTTCAAGTTAGCTCAAGTAATAGTGGAGAGTTAATGTTAGGGTCCACATGGCAATAAGAAACATAGAGAGCTCACCCAGGTCCCAAAGCACTGCAATGGCTGAGACTCCTGGAGACTGGATGAGGATGGAAGAGCTTTAGGATTTCAGCCAGAGTCTGGGGATTCTCCCTCAAAGCTCTATCCAGCATTAACGGGGCTGGCTGCTTTCTTTTCCATCTCTGCTTCTATGAGGTTGGCTTCTGGTATCTTGCCACTATCAAGTGACTTCCTTAACCCTTGTGCGGTGAATCTTCAGTGGCTATGAGGTGTCATATAAAGCAGTGTTCGGGTTAGCTAGTCAGCCTTAGGCAGGTGACATAGCCTCTCTGGCTTCAGTTTCTGTAAAATGGGCTCTAACGTTCATGAATCCTTGCAATCTCAGCCATGGTGACTCACTGCTAGGTTATTTTTGTTCTCATCAGTTTTAATTTTTGAGAGTGAAAATCTGTTGAAACTTGCTTTTTCCTCTTTAGGATGAGCTACTCACAGAAGATCGCCTCAAAAGTCACAGGCCATGCTATGGCTTGGCTGCCATGGAAATTGGTGCCCATCACTTTCTGTCTGTCTTCTAGGACTTAGTAACTACTTGGTGGTTGCCTATGACAGAGCAAATGTCTGCCTAGGGCTCCTACCTCAACAAGGGTTGTGGGTATGACAAGCCCTTCAAATGAAAACTAGGGCTGGTGGGCACCATGACTGTGGCTTCAAGTACAAAGAAGATAACCAAGGATTGAGGCCAAAGAATTCAAATTGGGGCCAGGTGGGGGCAGGTGGCATCTGGAGAAATAATTAGACAGAGTCTTGAAGAAAATCACTAAAGAAGGAAAGACAGAACACAAAAATTAAAAATTATAATTCTCTCCCAGATGTTAGGAGCTACATTTCTCTTTTTTAGCTAGAGTTAAATGCTTTAAATTATTACCTAAGTAGGTAACAAATCTCTACATTTATATCTGTGTATGTAAAAATTTACAAACATATAAACATAGATTAATAAATTATTATATTAATAATGCAAAAAACTAACAACATTAGAATTTGGGGTTTTTTTGTATAAAATGACTAAGTTATTTTATGCCCAGATTAGTAGAGATTCTGCAGAATCTGTTAATTTTGGGTACTTTTTGATATAGTCTTTAGTCATTTTTAAAAATAATCCTTGCTTTTGGAAACAAAACCATATTTCTTATCATTATTGTTATTGCTGTGTATTTCTATAATGTTGCCTGCAAATCTGTTTTTCTTTAGATACTTATGACATTTGTAGGATGTTTATCTTCTTTAGCAATTATTTATTTTTTATTTTGCCTTTCCTAACTTCAAGCCTCAAATTCAGAATAATAAAGCCATTAAGATGTCTTTCATACCTCAATGTCTTTGAGTTTCTTAAAATGGACATTAGGTAACACTAAGATGTATTGCTTTACCCTACAAAAGAAAAGGCCATAGGAATAATTAGGTTTGAATAATATTCCCTAAATTTTAACTAATTGCATTGATCTGTTTTCACACTGCTATAAAGATGCTACCTGAGACCGGGTAATTTATAAACGAGAGGTTGAATTGACTCACAGTTCTGCATGGCTGTAGAGGCCTCAGGAAACTTAAAATCATGACAGAAGGTGAAGGGGAAACAGGCACCTTCTTCACAAGGCAGCAGGAGAGTGAGAGAGGAGAAAGAGACACCAGAGACTTACCAAACAGTCAGATCTCCTGAGAACTCACTCGCCATCACAAAAAAAGCATGAGGGAAACTGCCCTCATAATCCAATCACCTCTCATCAGGTCTCTCCCTCAACATGTGGATGTTACAGTTTGGATTACAATTTGAGATGAGATTTTGATGGAGACGCAGTCAACGCATTATCAGTAATTCAAAACTGTTTTTGCAAGCTCTTTTCTTTACCAAACTTATGATAATTCAAAATAACTGACAAATTAAAATGAGAATTATCTTCCTATGCTAACAAATATATTTTTATGATTATATACTTTTTAATTTAAAAAACATCAAGCTCCCGTTGAAGTACAAAGACTGTAACAACAACTGTCTATGAAAAGACTTTTATTAAAGAATTTTAGATTTACAAATCATTTTCTCCTTTTGTTCATGGCAAGTCTGAACGAGCATTGGAGGTACTGACTCATTCACAAGGGATCATCAGAGGTCTTTTTGCTTCTTTCTTTTGTTTCTGTTTTTGTTTTGAGATGTCGAGTCTCACTGTGTCACTGAGGCTGAAATGCAGTGGTATGATATCAGCTCACTGCAACTTCCACCTCCTGGGGTCAAGCGATTCTCCTGCCTCAGCTTCCCAAGTAGTTGGGATTACAGGCACCCACCACCACGCCTGGCTATTTTTTGTATTTTTAGTAGAGATGGAGTTTCGCAATATTGGCCAGTCTCGTCTGGACCTCAAGTGATCTGCCCACCTCGGCCTCCCAAAGTGCTGGAATTACAGGCCTGAACCACAATGCCTGACCCTTTTATCTTCTTTAAATCTTTCATTAGGTTCAGCAACCAAGGCATCTCCTCCTTCTCCAAAAGCTATGGCAACAACAGCAAAGTGTATTTCTTTTTGAAAATCTAACTCAGTGGATTTAAGCCTAGGGGTTCCACAAAATGTAACTGTATTTGTTTGTTCTTGCATTGCTATACAGAAACACTTGAGACTGGGTTATTTATAAAGAAAAGAGGTTTAATTACATCACGGTTCTGCAGGCTGTATAGGAAGCATAGCAGCTTCTGCTTCTGGGAGGCCTCAGGGAACTTACAATCATGGCAGAAGGAGAAGCAGGCAAGTCATAGGGTGAAAGCAGAAGCAAGAGAGAAGGGGACAAGTGCCACCCCACCCTTTTTTTTTTTTTTTGAGACAGAGTTTTGCTTTGTCACCAGGCGCTAGGCTGGAATGCAGTGGCGCAGTCTCAGCTCACTGCAATCTCCACCTCCTGGGTTCAAGCAATTCTTCTGCCTCAGCCTCCTGAGTAGCTGGGACTACAGGAGCGTGCCACCACACCCAGCTAATTTTTGTATTTTTTAGTAGAGATGGGGTTTCACCATGTTGGCCAGGATGGTCTCGATCTCTTGACCTTGTGATCTGCCCACCTTGACCTCCCAAAGTGCTGGGATTACAGGCGGGAGCCACCACGCCTGGCCCACGCCACACTTTTAAACAACCAGGTGTCATGAGAACTCTATCACTATCCTGAGGACAGCATCAGGGGATAGTGCTAAACCTTTTATGAGAAATCCCCCGCTATAATCCAGTCACCTCCCTCTAGGCCCCATCTCCAACTTTGGGGATACATTTCAACATGAGATTTGGGTGGGTCAAATATCCAAAATAAATCAGTAATATTTCTCAGTTCTGTACAGATTCTCCAATTCTCCTACTGACTGAAAACACTCAGCCATTTATATAGCTTGTTTCCTGACCTCCTATGAAATATTGTTCATTTCTCTTCATGCATCACTGTCTGTTACTCCAATACTCTACACCGTCTTTCTCTTCCCTCACCCTAAGGAGTAGAAACTTACCTCTCTGCACGGAAAGACTTCTTTGAATAATGCTCATTACATTTTGTTTGATGATGACAGTTTATACTTAAGAAAGTAGAATTGCAGAGTAGGCTACACTATCACAGATGTGTATTTACCCTTAACATATTAGCTTCTCCCAGAAAGAAACATGGTTCAAACAGTCCAATTAATTGCCTTTGCCTGGGCATGATGATTGACAAAAGATAAAACAGCAAGTATTTATGTTAATAATAAGTATGATCTGAAGTTACTAGACTTTGAAATTTCCTGAGTCTATACTTGCTACAATGGTCAGTCTGTTTTCTTCAGAAACATTCCAGCCTGCTTTGCAGAACTTGTATAATTCTATTTAATAAGCCTGCCCACCTTTAGAGGTCAATGTCTTATTTCTGTGATTCCCAGTAGAATCTGTGACCCTCTGCCACTACTTCTTAAGAAAGGGCAATTTCTGCTCTAAGCTAGTTTACATTTAAATTCATACCTCAAGGGACAGTTTCTGTTTTGGCAAACACTTCTTGCTGTGCCTTTACAAATTCTAGAGGTCAAATTGAATGGTTCAGGACCAGGCTAAAGAAGAAAACCCTCCAAAGGTCAGCTGAACTTTGGGACATGTTTTCATAAACTAGAATGATAACGGAGGCCTCTGCTTCAGGGTCTAATAAAACAATGGGTGGCCCTTTGCTTTCTCACACTCACCTGGGTTGCAGATGGCTGATGCATCTCTTCCAGATTCTTAAGTGCTACTGTACAGCCCTTGTTACACCAAAGGTTTGGATAACACATCCTATAACAAAAAGAACAGGAGACATTAACTTTCCCCCAACTACAGGCAACATTCACTGGACAACCTCCTGATCGGCAAAATTATAGCAATGGTAAAATGCTGTTTATCCTAGGTTAATGCCTTATGGTCTAATGTTGCTTACTTTTGATCCAGTGGGACTGAGAGAAGAAAAAGCAGCCACTGACAGTCAGGAGATTGCATGATATTATCAGCTGGCCTTGGCATTTGCCAGGAGTTGGCCCAGCACTCATAACTGGAGCCATAGATGATGTAACAAGAAACTACAAGAAAGGAAAATAACAGGCAAACACCTTTCATGAGCATTTATATGTAACTCTCTCAGACAAAATATTGTCAAATTGATTCTACCAAAATATAAAAAGGGTAATATACTACAACCAAGGTGAACTTGTTCCTGGGTTGCAAAAAATGGTTTAACTATTAAAAATCTATCAACATAATTCTTCACATTAAAAAAATAAAGAAATGAAATGAATCATTTCAAAAATAGAGAAAGGACTTTTGTTAAAACTGAATACCTTTTCATCATTAAAAGACAGAGAAAAACTTTTAGCAAATTATAAAAGGAAACTTCCTTAATTCGGTAAAGAATATCCACAAAATTTTGTAGAAAACATCACACTTAATGGTCCACTAATCTGAGATTAGAAATGAGGTAAGAGCACTTCCATGAGCATTTTTGTTTTCTTTTGTTTTCTTTTTGAGATAGTCTCACTTTGTTGCCCAGGCTGGAATGCAGTGGCACAATCTTGGCTCACTGCAACCTCTGCCTCCTGGGTTCAAGAGATTTACTTGCCACAGCCTCCAGAGTAACTGGGACTACAAGTGCATGCTACCATGCCTGGATTTTTTTTTTTTTTTTGTACTTTTACTAGAGACGATGTTTCACCATGCTGGCTAGGTTGGTCTCAAACTGCTGACCTCAACTGATCCACTTGCCTCTGCCTCCAAAAGTGCTGGGATTACAGGCATGAGCCATTGTACCTAGCCTCATCAAAATTTTATGCAGTATTATACTGGAGATTCTATCCAGTGAAATAAAGCAAGAAGAGGAAATAAAATATATAAAGATTAAAAAGTAAACATTATAAGTGTCATATTCAGATAACATGACTATATATGTGGAATGTCCATAAAAATCTATAGATAAATTATTTAAATTAAGAAATAAATTTATCCCTGTTGCTGGATGCATGGTTAATACAAATAAAAATTAATTCTACTTCTGTAAAAAAAAACAATAAACAAGTAGAAAGTGACAATTTTTAGAAAGATACCATTTACAATAACATTAATAAACAATAGCATAAATAAAATACTTGGAATAAATAAAACTAAAGAAATGCAAGACCTCTCTACACAGAAAACTGTAAAACAGGAAGATATTCTTTTTATGCTAACTGAGCCAAACTGCAGAAGTCCTAAAGAAAATGAGGAGATATACTATGTTCATAGATTGGAACATTAATTCATAAAATGGAAGATGTACTGTCAAAATGCCAGTTGTTTTTCATATTGATCTCTCTGGATTTTAAAAAATCACAATCAACATAATGACATTTTAAAATTTGACAAGGTATTTATTAATTTTATATGGAAATGAAAATATTCATAAATAGTCAAGACAAACTTGAACAAAAATGACTAAGTTGGACATACACAATCAGATATCAAGACTTAACAGAAAGCTATAGTAATTAGCTTTGTAAATGGCCCAAAGATAGGTAACACTATAAACTAAATAGAATATAAAGTTCAGATATCCATGTATATTCAGTCACATGATTTATAAAATGAAAAAGTTTATATTGTAATTGGAAAATACTTTTTTAAATTATAGTGCCAACAACTAAGAAAAAAATGAACCTTGCACTCTATTTCACACCCTACATGTATATTAATTCCAGGAGCATTGTAGATCTAAATATGAAAGTCAAGTCAACAAAACTTCTAGAAGTTGACATAAAAGAATATCTTCACAATTTTTCTATGTGCAAATTTTCTTAAATAGGATACCAAATTCACACACCATCAAGGATAAGATTAATAAATGTTACTATATTAAAATTAATAAATTCTGTTCATTAAATTATATCCAGAGAATGAGAATTAAGTCACAGAGTGGTATAACATACAGTTAAATACTGGATAGAAATTAGAATAAATTAGCTCCTCCTGCATACAACAGCACTAGTGAATCTCACAAACATGTTAGAGAATGAAGTCATACACCAAAGTGCACACATTAAATAATTCATTAATATAAAGTTCAAAAAGTGAAAAAACGAATTTGTGGTGTCCAAAGTCAAAAATGTCTTTACTTTTTGGGTGTAAAGTGCCTGGGATGAGGCAAAGGGGGGTCTTCTCTTCCAGGGTGCTGGTACTGTTCTATTTCCTGGTTTGGGTAGTACTGACTTTGTAAAAACATTTCACATTTTACCTAGGCTTTTTGTACATTCTGTGTGCTTGTTACACTTCAGTTTAAGTGTTAAATAAAAACAAACACAATCTTCTCTTATTCCCATTTCCTCTGCCGGTTACCTTTCCATTTCTTTGTACCATGTATAGCAAAACTCCTGAAAAGAGTTGTTATAACCTCCAGTTTCTGTTTTCTTACTCTCTTTTACATTCACTCCAATCAGGCTTCTCCTCACTCCCCACCCCCACATCATACCAACAAAACTGTTGTTGTGGATACCGATGACCCCCACATTGCTAAGTCCAGTGGTCACTTTCAGTCCTCACTTCACTTCACCTGTCTGCAGTATTTTGTACAGTCGTCTCTCTGTCCCAATAGACATAGATGCCTCTCTTGGCTCTCAGGACATCACTCCCAATTTTACTATTACTTCACTGGCAGTTTCACTCGGTATCCTTTGAAGAGTCCTCCTCATTTTCTCAAAATCTTCATTTAGGAAAGTCCTAGCCACTCAGTACTTGGTCTGCCTTGCCCCTCCATCTCAGCTGACTTCGTTGATTAAACACCATTTATGAGGATGGGCACAGTGGCTCATGCCTGTAATCCCAGCACTTTGGGAGGCTGAGGCGAGTGCATCACCTGAGGTCAGGAGTTCGAGATCAGGCTGGCCAACATGGTGACACCCTATCTCTACTAAAATACAAAAATTAGCCAGGCATGGTGACACATGCCTGTACTCCCAGCTACACAGGGGGCTGAGGCAGGAGAATCACTTGAACCTGGGTCGCAGAGGTTTCAGTGAGCCAAGAAAGCACCACTGCACTCCAGCCTGGGCAACAGAGCAAGACTCCGTCTCAAAAAAAAAAAAATGCCATTTATGTACTGATGACTCACAAACACAAATCTCCTACCTTGGGCCTCTCCTCTGAGTCCACACTCGTGTTCCCAGTTGCCTGCTCACCATCACCACTGGGATGTCCAAAAGACCCTTAAACATGGCATGTCCAAGGTAGAACTCATGATCTCACCACAAACCTGCTCCACTGCAATCTTCTTCCCTTGGTAGATGGCAAACTTTATAATTCCAGTCATTTAGGCTCCAAAACCTTTACATCATCCTTGAAATTCCCCTTTCTATTTCCCATATGTCTCCTATCCTACGAGTCTATCAGAAAATACTATAGGCTCTACCCTCAAAACACATCCATTTCTTGGCTACCACCGTGGAATAAGTCATCACTGTTTCTAGCTCAGACAACAGTAGCTTCCTAGCTAGTGCCCCTGCTTCCACTCTTGCCTCCTTAAAATCTATTCTGGATCATTACTAAAGTGATCCTCAAGAACATGAATACAATCAGGCCACTGTGCAATGTATCCCAATTTCTCTCAATAAAAGCCAAAATTCTTGCAAGGATTTGCAAAGACTTGGTCCCTACTCCGTCTCTGCTCTCCCCTCTCCCCCACTCCCTCCACGCTGACTCCTGGCTTTTCCTTGAGTATGTTAGGCAGGCTCTGGCTTTACACTCTTTGCATCATTGGTTGTTTGCTCTGCCTAGAATATTCTTTGGGTATCTGTATGCTGAATTTCCTCACCAATTTCAACTCTTTGCTCAAATGCCACCTTGGTGACATCTTTCTGATCCTCTTATTTAATGCAGAAGACCTCTTTCCACTGTACCCTGATCTAATTTTCTTTCTTATTTTTACAAAGAACTGATTATGCTTTAACATACTAGCTGTATCCTTGGGTGTTTTATTTACTGCCTTTTTTCTGCCTTCCCAGCCTTTGTGTCCACTGGTGTATCTTCAGCAACATCTGGCGTATAAGATGTACTCACTACTGCTTGCACAATTAATTTGTGAGATTAAAATAGCAGAAGAAAGAGTAGATTTTAAAGGAAAATTGAGTATTTTTTTAAACTTTGTGTCTAACATGCCTCTCAGATATCCAGTTGCAGACAGATAACAATTATGTATATCACTGTATTAGACTAAAGTTCAAAACTGGATACAACTATATATGGATTATTAAGTGTATAGGGAAAAAATAGAATGGATGAAATAATCTAGGTGGGAAATACTTAGAAATGGATGTACCAAAGACTGGGAAAAACAACCAGTACATTTGGAGAAAGACTAGATGTATGTAGCTTTGAAATGTTGTATTTCTTGGTACATTTCATGATGCCCTGAAAGTAGAGGAAGTCAAGCAGAAATCCAACTAGCTAATTAATTAATGTGACAAGTACCTAACCATTTAAAGCTTATATATCTGTATATATGATGTTTTTATGATGACAATCTGTAAAATAGTTTATGTTTTAATAAAGAAAGACATTATTTAGGACAGTTCGAAAAGGTGACCAGTTTCAAACCTGGAAAGAAATCTAATTCTCATCCTGTTCCTAAAAGCAGATAGTGAGTAAAGGTCACAGCCTATCTTTACTAGTAAATAAGTGACCCCTTTGTGTGCACATGATTTGTGTGTGTGCTATTAAGCTGTCACAGATGCCTGGGGTGTAGTATTTCAGGTGGCTCTGGAAACAGAAGCAGGCATCAGGGCCTCAAGTGTCCACAGCTGACCCTGAAATTCTCCCTAGGTGTCTCCCCTGCCCCCTCCTGTCCTGTATCACTGTTTCTCCTTGGACTTTAAACTTGGTGATAGCTCCATACTTGAGTCTTAAGGAGATGCTGCTTTCCTCTCCATAATCTTAAAGAGACTAACAAAGATTTACTTAAAAACTTAGCTTAACCAAATAACTATGACTTTGGAAAGAATTGTGTGGAAACCTAAAGCAAAATAGAGTTTGTCACAGAGGTGCAATGAGCATGTGGTAAGTTTTAAATGTAACAAGATGCTCACTTAATTCTGGAAGTTGCTTCCTAATCATTGTTTCCCAAGACCCTTTGTGGCCTGTCAGAGGGGCGCGATTTCCATTGCTTTCTTCTCTCTTCCTTTTAGGGTCCAATCTCTTCCCTCTAGGCTGCATCTCCAACTTCTGGGATTACATTTCAACGTGAGAGCTTTGCTCTAGCTCTTGGTTCAGCAGAAGGGAAAAGAAGACACAGCATCCCAGACTTCTGCCTGGACTTCTAGTCTTGTAGTGAGTTCTTGCCCCATCTCTCCACAAAGGCCCTAGGATACCTGCTCTCATGAGGCCCATTTCCTACCTTGCTTCATCTCTCTGTGTGTCTCTGTGCTGTGCAGCTGGTCTATGCCCCAGTCACCACTGTCTTCCTTAGGGAAGCAGGGCACCTTCATTTGTTGTGCTGAGCTCAGGCCTCAGATGGCACAAGTAATCGCCATGTTGCTCAGCGTTCATCTTGAGCTACTTGGCAGGTGTCATGTCCCTTTCCCACCTGGAAGAAGAATCCCATCACTTCCCATTTCCAGACTCTGAGTTCTCTTTAGATCCTCCCAGGAAATTTATTTTCTAGGCTAAAGAAAATCTCTCATTCTTGGTTTATTTGCAAAATAGAGATTATTGCTGAGTCATATGTCAAGAACATAAACTCCTTTCTACAGAGTCCCTAAGACTCACTCTAATAATTGAGGAAATAATTATCTAGAGTCTGACAATAGAAAAATGATTTAAGTGCACATGGAGTACAATGTTAATATAATTCCTACCAAAAGCAGGGAGGTAGGTATTTTCCCACAGTTTCTGTATACATCCTTGTCTTTAATGATGTAGTTTAACATCCTGACTCATATGATAATATAAATATGCTTTTGAAATTGAAACACCAATGCAAGAATATATTCATTTACACTTCACATTCTTCAGAAAATAACTTGAGGCAGGATATCATAAATATTCCCAATTACCTTAATAGTTGGAAGCACAGAACATTTACAGAGAACTGAGAATTTAAAGTGAGCTAAATATCTGAGTAAATTAGCTCAGAGAAGAGGCTCCAAGTGTTCAAATATTGATTTTCACTGCAAAGAAATACTGTTCCTCGCTTCACAAAATTAATGAAGCTCCGTGTTAATTAATCACTACGCCTCTATAATGAGAGGCTGCCAATCACCCTGTCAGGTTGTTTACTGCCAAAATCCTAGCCTAACATTCATCTAATGATCTAAGTTAAATTTAACCCATGTCTCAGGACCTCAAACATAATTTCAAATCACAACAGTGATCATAGCTTTAGAATCCCATATGTGCATCTTTGCTTCTCCATTGCAGTAGCCAAGACCCAGGATCTTGCTGAGCCTCCTGGTCCAAGCCTGAAACTTAGTTGAACCTTCCTAGACTGAGAGCATCTAGCTAATATACAGAAAATCTGTGCATATTTCATTTCTGTCTCATAGAGTAATATGCTTGATAAAGAATTTCTTTTCTGCTATTAACTAGAAAATTGCTAAACTATTTGATACATTTATAACTAAAAACTTAAAAAATTTGGGATTAATATACCATGAACCAGCAATAAATAGGAATGATGATTTCACTTATAGTGCTGAGTTTTTTTATTCAAAAACTTAAAACTTCTGGCCTATAAGTCTTTTGTGATTTTTCTTCTTCTTTACTGTGTTACAGGCATACCTTGGAGATATTGTGGGTTCAAGTTCCAGACCACCACAATAAAGTGAATATTGCAATAAAGCAAGTCATGCAATTTTTTTTTTTTGGTTTTCCAGTGCATATAAAAGTTACGTTTAAACTATATTGTAGTCTATTAAGTGTGTAATAACAATATACATATCTTCATTTAAAAATACTGTATGGCTAAAAATGCTATTGTTAATCTTACCCTTAAGAGTCATAATTTTTTTGCTGGTGGAGGGTCTTACCTCAATGTTGATGGCTGCTGACTGATCAGGGTGGTGGTTGCTGAAGATTGGGATGGCTGTGGCAATTTCTTAAAATGAGACCACAATGAAATACGCCACATTGATTGACTCTTCCTTTTACGAGAGATTTCTCTGTAGGATGTGATGCTGTTTGATAGCATTTTACCCACAGTAGAACTTCTTTTAAAATTGAAGTCTATCCTCTCAAACCCTGCTACTGCACTATCAATTAAATTTATGTAATCTTCTAAATCTTTTGTTGCCATTTCAACAATGCTCACAGCAACTTCCCCAGCAGATTCCATCTCAAGGAACAACTTTCTTTGCTCATCTGTAAGAAACAACTCCTCATTCATTAGTTTTATCATGAAATTGCAGCAATTCAGTTACATCTTCAGTCTCCTCTTCTAATTCTAGTTCTCTTGATATTTCTACCACATCTACAGTTACTTCCTCCACTGAAATCTTGAACCCTTCCAAGTCATCCATAAGAGTTAGAGTCAAGTCCTGTAAATGTTGATATTTTGACTTCCTCCCATCAATCACAAATGTTCTTGAATGGCATCTAGAATAATGACTTCTTTGCAGAAGGTTCTCAATTGACTTTCCACAGATCCATTAGAGGACTCACTGTCTGTGGCAGCTATAGGCTTATGAAATGTATTTCTTAAATAATAAGATTTGAAAGTCAAAATTACTCCTCGATCCATGAGCTGCAGAACGGAAGTTGCATTATTATGCATGGAAATAACATTAATCTTGTACATCTTTGTCAGAGCTCTTAGGTGACTAGATACATTGTTAATGAGCAGTAATATTTTAAAAGGAATCTTTCTTTCTGAGCAGCTTTCTTATCATTCATGTGCTCACTGGAGTAGCATCTTAAATTTCCTTCAAGAACTTTTCTTTTGCATTCCCAGTTTGGCTAAACATTGGTGCAAGAGGCTTAGCTTTCAGCCTGTCTTGGCTATTGACATGTCTTGTTTACTAACCTTTGGCTTAAAGAGAGAAACCTTCAATGTTCTTTTCACTTGCACACTTGAAGGCCATGGTAAGGTTATTAATCGGCCTATTTTCAATATTGGTGTGTCTTAAAGAATAGGGAAGCTGGAACAGTCAAGACACCCAACATTTATCACTTAAGGTCGCCATCTTCTATGGATGTGATCCATTGTACCCAAAACAATTATAATAGTAACATCAAAGATGACTGATCACACAGCTATAGTAATGAAAAAGTTTGAAATATGGTGAGGATTGTCAAAATGTGACACAGAGACACAAAGTGAGCACACACTTTTGGAAAAATAGTGCCTATAGACTTGCTCGACACGGGGTTGCCAAAACCTTCAATTTGTACAAAGCACAGTAACTACGAAGTACAATAAAGCAAAGCACAAGAAAATGAGGCACACCTGCACTTACATCGAGCCAATTTCCTTGAAAATGAAAGCTATAGGATTTAAGAAAGCAATCCTAAGGAAATGTTATTCTCTCTGGCACTTAATGATCTTAGAACTATATTGAACAGTGTCTCAAAGGGACTTCTGGAACTGTGTATTTAGTAAAGTTTCTTTGTGTGATGGGAAAACCTGTCCAAAGCGAAGATTCAGTGGACTCACACATTTCAACCATTTGCCTTACACTGGATGGCCAACAGGCTCTTTGTAAGTCGTGTGTTATTTTTGTTATTGGAGTTTCCTTTCAGGTCGTTTCCTGGGAGCAATGACACAGGAGTAGGGAGGGTAAAAACAGGGCTAGGGATTCATGAAAAGGAAAAATCACAGAGTACAACTAGCTGGGAACTAGTCCACCTGTGGTCAAAGAACAGCCAAGGGCTTCTACCAGGTGACCCGTCTATGGTCAGCCCATGTCTTCAAGTTTAGGGTCAGGCTATTGTTTCGAGCAGCACTGTTCAATAAAGCAGCCAGGATCCACCCAGGACAGCTGAGCTGCTCTCACCCTCAGAAAGGCTGGCTTGGATTTTGTCACATGGCAGCAGCCATTTACCAAGAGGGCAATCCCCAGTGCAAAGCATTTTTAGTTTGTTTTTATTTTTGTGTGGTGCTGTTGTTGTTGCTTTGTTTTATTTCGTTTTTAAATTGGCAAGTAAAACTTATATGTATTTATTGTGTATAATATGTTTTGAAATACCATAGATAGACATTGTGGAATGGCTAAATTGAGCTAATTACCGTATGTATTACCTCACATACTTATCATTTTTTTTGTGGTAAGGGCACTTAAAATCTCTCTCATCAATTTTCAAGACACGATGCCTTTCTATCAACTACCGTTACCATGTTGTACTATAGTTGTCTTGAACTTACTCCTCACATGTTACTGAAATTTTCTACCCCCTTCAAGCCTCTGCTTCTGTCACATTGACCAATGTCTCATGACCAAAGCAAACCACATGGGCACGCCCAGAGTCAATGCAGGGGGCCCCACACAAGGTCATGGATACCAGGAGGCATAAAACTGGCAGATTTTAATGTGGCAATTTACCACAGTTGGGCAATATCAGCTAATTTATTGATGAGAGAGCAGGATATAAATAGGGAAATAGTGGGAAATACTACACAAAAAGTAAATTGCTATTATATTTTGGGAGGCCTGAAACTCCATGATGAGGAATGTACATTTAATTTGGCAGGTTCATAGGGAACTAGTAAATGTTTGCAATAGAAAAGTTTCATATGTGTAGGCCAGAATAGTTGTTTTTGTTGCTGTTTTTTTAAGTTTTTGAGGCAGGGTCTCACTCTGTCACGCAGGCTGTAGTGCAGTGGTGCAATCTCAGCTCACTGCAACCATCACCTCCCAGGATCCAGTGCTTTTCCTGTCTCAGCCTCCTGAGTAGCTGGAGCTACAGGCATGCACCACCATACCCGGTTACGTTTTGCATTTTTAGTACAGACAGGGTTTTACCATGTTGGTCAGGCTGGTCCCTGACTTCAAGTGATATGCCCACCCCAGCCTCCCAATGTGCTGGGGTTACGGACATGAGCCACTGTGTCCAGCCTAAGCTCTTGATTTTTAAATAAACACACCGAAAATGGCATAGTCTAAAGTGTCCAGCTGCAGTTTTTTTCAAGAAAAGTGAGGACATAAACACATTTGGGAGGAAATCTAAGTGTGGGACCCTTCTAGATTTTCATCAGTTTTTTGAATCCATTGTTTTCTTATCATTTCCTATTTTGGGAGCAAAATCTTTCTTAGCAATTTATCTTTGAGTCCTTTTCAAAGCATTCAACTTATTTTTCATAAAAACATCTATTCTTTTTTGTCCTACTGCATCAGTTCTCAAGATATTTAAGTAAATTATAGAACTGAAAGGTAGAGTAGAACTAGTATACATCATTTTGGGGAAATAATGTGATGGTTAAACACACAGCTCAGTCATATGAGAAGAGGATCTGGGGTTCCAGAGAGTTAGCCTACTATAGCTGTGGGATCCACAGGCAGTGAACGTCACTCACAGATGTTATCAAAGCACGAACACTAGAGGTTAATTTCAGCAAGTCAGTTAAATGGGAATCAGATGAGGAGTTTCTTTTGTAGATTTTGTGCTAGCTTGAAGGATAGCAGAGTGGAACAAATTGGTAGTGCTGTGAAACATGTTTACTGATTATTTGAAAGTCATTAATTAGCAATGTTAAACCATATGGGGTTTTGTTTGGGTTTTATTGTTGATGTTTTACATGTGCAAGTCATTTATTTAGCAAACTTAAATTCTAGTGTATACCCTAGGTAAATTTTCTTCTTTTATTTCAAATTTCCTATAGCCTTCTTTTCCATCACTACTACATGTATTACAATTTTTATTTATTGTCTGTTTTTCTATTAGAATCTAGGAGTGATTGTGGGGGCAGGGACCATGCCTTTCTGGATTGCTATTGAATTTCTAAGGCCCACATCAGAGAGTCAATAAATATTTGTTTAATGAACAATGATATACAGTATTTTGTCCTTGCTAGGGCCAAGTTTCCAGTTCTTAGTAGCTATACCCTAATAGTTCTAAACCATCTGCTTATTGACAGTGTGCTTTTTTCAAAACAAACAGACAAAACCCCATTATATAACATTTACAGATATTTATGTCTTTTCACAAGGTGATTTTCAGTATAACTGGAAGTGTATGCTGGGACAATCCTCCTCAATAATATATGCTACAATCAATATGCCTCCTTTCCTGCTATGCAGCCCCCCACCACCAAGAACAACAGATGTTTAAATGTTGCTTTAAAATATGAGTTTGGGGCCAGGCACGGTGGCTCACACTTGTAATCCAAGCACTTTGGGAGGCCGAGGCAGGCGGATCACTTCAGTTCGGGAGTTTGAGACCAGCCTGACCAACATGGAGAAACGCAGTCTCTACTAAAAATACAAAAATTAGCTGGGCGTGGTGGCTCATGCCTGTAATCCCAACTACTTGGGAGGTTAAGGTAGAACCTGGGAGGCAAAGGTTGCAGTGAGCCGAGATAGCACCATTGTACTCCAGCCTGGGCAACAAGAGCAAAACTCCGTCTCAGAAAAATAAAATGAGTTTGGAAATGCTAATTTTGTAGTAAGCCTGAGATTAATTTCCAGGCAGTAGCTGGATCATTCATGACAGTTTTAATTAAAAAGTAAAGACTTAACACGTGTACTGATTGGGCATGTATCATTATTTTATTATAGACAGTGGGAAATGAGAAGAAATGCTCATAGAGAGTACTTGTTCTGGAGCTTTATTTGTTAATATCAACTATTTACCCTTTTATTTATGCTTTTTAGTAAATGTAAGTGAGTAATAACATGTATCATGACATTCTCAACGACCTCTCAATCATGCCAACATATATATTATATAAGATAACATAACATTTCATCATAAAAATCTCCCTTGTCTCTTTATAGTGGCTTTATTATCTAATTGTGCTTCACATAATAATCCCCTCTTCGGGCTGGAGCTCTTCAATCCTAATGCACATCACTGGGAACATTTTCTTATCACCTCTCTTCCTCATCCACAAATTCTTATTTGTTTACTCCTTGCTATCACGTACCAGTTCCATCCCAAAGCCTCCTTTTATGTCAGAATCATCAATTTACTCTTCCTTCATTCCTTGTCTACATTTCTCAAAAGAAGCACACTTTAAAAAAAAAGTAAAATATATGTTCATTTTAGAGAGATTACTTTGATATTTGTGAAAAATCCCACCTCAGTAGAACACAAGATTTGTGTCCCATGTGCTGTGGCTGGCTTTTTTGGTTTTTTGGTCTGCATCAAGACTTTGATCTAGGAACATAAAATCCATAAGAAGAAAAAACCTCTTTATCCTTTCTCTCCCCAAGTTGTTAATATCATGCCAAATGAACAGGTGACGCAATGAGATTTTTTGACTCATGATGAACATCTAATTCCTTCATCCTTTGTCAGGTAACCAACGAGTTAAAACAAAAATTTAAGAATCAAATAGCCTAAAAATAGAAAATAGAGAAATCCTCAAGTGTGATATTTAACATCACATTGTTCTTATGATACAAGGATAACCAAACAATATGAACAACAAGTATGTTACTTTTAAAACAAGAACCCCCCTAACTGGGGCTTTTTTTTAGTTGAAATAATGACTGTCATGAATCTGGTTTTGTTTCTAATAAAATTGTTAAGTATCAGATAAGGTGAATGTCGTTTTTCAGGATCCCTGTTAGAAATGTACACAGTGAGGACAGTAAATATGACAACATGTTGCCACCTAGTGGACATTTTGTAAAATGGCTAGACATCCAGGTTCCTGAAGCAGTGTATGTATTTAAGATCCCGGAGTAGGGCTGACAGGATCTTCTTAGGCAAGTGTCCTGCAGGGCTCCCTTGTTTCATACGATTAGCCTAGGCACTAGACTTATTCAAATTTGAACTGTAACCCAAGGACTGAAATCAGCATATAAAATGCCTAACATTTATTGAGCATCTATTTTGTATGAGGCTTTGTGCTAAAAGCTTTAGCTGGATTACCTCGTATGATCCTTACAGCAATCCTGTTACTACATAACCACCTGCCCTTCCTGCAGATTAAGCCACCAAGGCAGGGGCTGGTAATTTATATCACCAAACAAAATTCACAATTTGAAAATAAATAATTGGGTCTATGCTGATGAGGAATACTGACACTATATATGCAAAATTTTAGGTTAATAAAAGGGAAATGTAATTTAAAGGAGAAATGAAAGCAAACAATTGTTAAGAGTCACCACTCTTCTTGGAAATCAGAAATCTATGAATTTCTGGATGTGCTTGCATTATTTGAAAAGGAGAATTCTAATTTTTCCACTGAATCCACAAAGCTAGTTTCTTTAATGCAGGAAATCTCTACTTGAATATCTAGCAGATTGCTTAACCTAACATGTTTGAATTAGAACTCCTAGTCTTTCTTCCAAATTCTGTTCCTCCCAGTTTTTCCACCTCAGGGAAGGAAAACTCCATTCTTCTAGTTCTCAGGCCAAAGCCTTGATATCATCCTTGACTTCTCTCCTTCTCTCATGCCCTACATCCCACCCATCAGCAAATTCTTTTGACTCTTCCTTTAATGTATACCGAGGACCCATCCCTTCTCACAGCACTGTGACCAGGCCATCCCATGTCACCTGGATTCCTGCAGTGGCCTCCGCACCACCCCACGTCCAGCGGCCCACCCTAGGAAGAGGCATGACCTTGTAGTTTTGGTGTAGATATTTTTAAGAACGTTAATCAGCTATCAGAGTGTGATGGCCTTCACACTCAACGCCTGTCAAGGGCTCCCCTTTTCTCTTCAAGGACAAAGCAAATACCCATAATGGCCTTCATGGCTTTAGACGGCTTTGTCCCCACCACTCTTGGTCTTTTTTTTTTTTCTTTCTTTCTTTCTTTGTTTTGTTGAGATGGAGTCTTGCCTGGTCACCCAGGCTGGAGAGTAATGGCTTGATCTCAGCTCACTGCAACCTCTGCCTCCCGGGTTCAAACGATTCTCTTGCCTCAGCCTCCCGAGTAGCTGGGATTACAGGTGCCCACCACCACACCCAGCTACTCTCTGTGTTTTCTTATTACTCTTCTGTCCTTGTCCCCACCTTGCTCTCGATCCACAGCGGCCTCCGCAGTTCTTTAGACAGGTGGCAAGATCCCATGCTGAGTCCTTTTCTCAAGCTGCTTCCTCTTCTGCTCCTCTTCCTCACACCTCCACAGACCTCACTGACTTTCTCACCTCTAAATCTTTCTTTAAATGTCACCTTTCAATTGTAACTGTCCCCCAGCTTTCCCCGAGGCCCTCCCCATGCCCCTTACTCTAGTTATTTTTCATTTTCCAGTAGCATGTGTGACCTTTCAGCACATTATATGATTTACGTAGAATGCTTATTGACTATTATCTCTCTCCCTCTACTATAAGCTTCCAGAGTAGAGGAACCTTTTTGTGTTTTGTTCACTGATGTAGTTCTAATACCCAAAAGAGTGTCAGGCAATAGTGTCACTAAATAAATACTTTTGCACAAATGAATAGACCAATCCATCCATTCAAGACATTTTAGTAGATCCAAATGTCACCATATCTCAAATAGGAATTATACTACTTTTAATTGTAGATTTTTTAATTTCCCCCAAGTTACCTAAAAATATGGCCCACTTTAATAAAACATGCCATGTCTGTTTCATTTGACTTCTAACTAATCTCCTGAGCCTTAAAAAGAACTTTCTGCCTGGGTGCATTAACTCATCCCTGTAATTCCAGCAATTTGGAAGGCCGAGGCAGATGGATCACGAGGTCAAGAGATCGAGACCATCCTGGCCAACATGGTGAAACCCCGTCTCTATTAAAAACACAAAAATTAGCCAGGCATGGTGGCATGTGCCTGTAGTCCCAGCTACTCAGGAAGCTGAGGCAGGAGAATCACTTGAACCCAAGAGGCAGAGGTTGCAGTGAGTCAAGATCACGCCACTGCACTCCAGCCTGGGTGACAGAGTAAGGCTCCATCTCAAAAAAAAAGATAAAATAAGAAAAGAAGAACATCCTTCCCCCTTTTAGCAGGAAATACAGTATCTGCATCCTGAAGATTTTTTTTTTATCCCTGACTTTGCCCAAGAACCTCTTGAACTTTATCAGTCCAACAGAAGTTTGCTCTGTTTCCAAAGAACAGGTAGCAAGGAGTATAAAGTCTCACAACTCCCCCAGCACTGGTGCATGAGAAGCTACCGCAAGAGCTGCCGCTGAACCCTCGTCCTGCTTTCCACGGCACAGCAAGGCCATCTGTATCAGTCATCTATCACCACAACAATGCTCTGTAACATACAACCTCACAACCTTAGTGGTATACAACAGTGAGCGTTTCCTTGGCTCATATATTTGGCGAGTCCAGTTGCCCGGGGCTGGGCTCAGCTGATCACAGCTGGCTTTACTCACACATTTGGGTTTTATGTTTAATTTGGGATTGGCTGGGATGATGGGGCAACTCAGCTCTGTTCCTATGTCTCGACTTCCAGCAGGCTCTCCCAGGCATATGCTCATGGTCACAGCAGAGAGCAAGCACGGAGCAAGTGGAAACACTCCAGGCCTCCTGAAGCAGAGACCTGGACCTAGCACACTCTTACTTCTACTATATTCAATTGGCCAAAGCAAGTCATAAGGCCAGCCCAATTCAAGGTGGGATTTGCGGGGTAGAAAATAGAGTTCACTTCTTTACTGAACCTGCAAAATCACATGGCAAAGAGTACACATTCAGGAAGAGATGAATGTATGTCACTGTTAATTCATTCTACCATACCCTTCCTGACTGTCCTCTGCACAGGCCCTAATCATAAACCATACTCAAACTCCAAGCACAAGTCCAAGTCCCTCAACCATTATGCCCCAGATGTCTACATTGTTCAGGCATGTCTAGGTTCCCTGGAGCCTCTAACCCCAATCAATTGCTGCATTAGAATTAACTATGCCACAGAATTTGATGCTACAGTCGTATAAGGACATTTCAATTACCTAAAGAAAAATAAATTTTGGGACAAATAAATAGATGAAGAAATAGACATTTTATAAAGCATCGTTCTGTGCCCTGCTCTACACTGGAGGTTGGAGGAGGGACACAGACATGGTTATCATTAGACCACAGTTTTTCTAAGGATCTGAGTACAAGGGACCCAAATTACAGAGTTAAGGAAGGATTTTAAAAGACAGCAAGCATGGTAGAAGGTGGTATCTGACTGAACACAGACAAAATAAAATAACCAAAGAACTTGAGGCTCATATTCTCCTTGCAGCCAGCCCATGACATATATATACGTCACCCTGTTGTGGTATGTTTGTCCTTTACAAGCATCCAACAGAGAGATCCTCTCCTCTCCTGTCTCCTCAGATTTCTCTTTAAGTAACTTACTTTCCCTTGAAACCTACCCTGATCACACAGTTTAAGTTCATTTCAATTCAATAAAGAGTGTTTAGAAAAGCCTGTGTCAGAAAGAGTGTGATTTACTCTTGTGTTGAGCCACAAAATTGATTCAAACTTGTAAACTCAATACCTGGCTCTTAAAAACTTACAATATAGTTGGACCAGCATGCATGAGCCCACAGTAAACAGGTCAAGATAGAGTGGATTTGGAGCTAAATCAATGGTGTAGACACTGAGCTCTGGGGAGGAAAAGTACAGCAATTAAGGAGACACAGTTTCTTCCCTGAAAATGAGCCACTGCCCCAATGGATTTTGGAATTGCAGAGCTAGTAAATCACGTTTAAGACCAAGCTAAAAACACTACTCCTCCATTGGCCTTGAGTTGTTTCTTTAGCCTCCGAAACAACTGTGCCCTGAATTGTTAGAACACTCAGAATCTGTACCACGTAATTGAATACATAATTGTATTTTTTCTAGTAATGCTTGCTGTTTTTTTGTTTGTTTGTTTGTTTGTTTGTTTGTTTTTCAGGATGGCTAGTCTTCTACTTTAACCAGACTGCAAACCCACTAAGGCCTAGGAACATATGTGTCTAGAATTGAATGAGACCTTCGAGATCATTCTGTATAATTGTTTTATTTCTACAGCTGGGGAAATTGAAGCCCAACAAGTTGTGAGTTGCCCAGGCTCATATTACTAATTAGTGTTCAGAAAACTCATTAAAATTCTGTTTGTTTTTGTCTTCTCTTGATTGGTGAAGAAAAGAGGGAGTGACACTTTTTTCAGGGACTTTATTACACTGTAGTTTATTGTCTAGGATTTCCTTACCTTGAGGAGTAGGAGTAGAAAGAGAAATGACCTCGTAGTTTTGGTGTAGATATTTTTGAGAATGTGAGTAAGCTATCACTCTGAGCTGGCCTGCAAGATTTGAATATGGAAATTCTGGGACTCTGAATACTGATTTAAATTCTCTCCACCAATACAGGATGAGGCATTAGAATCAACAGTTTTTCTACAAGTGGGAAAGCTGATGAGATAAGCCCTGTGCATAAGTAAGAAGAAGCAGTTCAGATCTGAACTGGGTTGGCCAGACCAGAAAAAGAAATAGTAACGTTATAAGAGGCTGGGCCTGGGTCTGGAGGTGAGACTGTTGGGCTTTCTCTTTAGACACTCAAATGAGAGATGCCTTCTTTCCGTCTGGGATCCTTGAATGACCCAAGGTGACTTGCCATCACTGGTCACATCCATTCTTGAGCTGGAGATATCTGAGCCTTAAGAGTCATCAGCCCTGATACCAAAAGCAGGAAAGAAGCCCAGTCAGGTCATTGCACCTTTGCCATCTTCTCCACTAGTCCCAGAAAATAGCTCATTTTAATTTTAATCATTCTTCTTTAACCTCCAATCTGTTTAGAAACCATTCTTGAGCAGCAATACTTTGCCTGAGACTGAACTGCCCATTCCATCGCTTTTTCTCTCCAAAGAGTTGAAGAAGAATTTATAATACTGAGTGTTTTTAATTGCTAGTATTTAACAGTTTTAGGAAGGTATAACTAACATAGTCGACTGCAAATATTTAAAGTATACAACTTGATTTGGTAAGTTTGGACATATGAATCCACCTGTGAAATGCCAAAGTACTCTTGTATTAATAACTCTTTTTAATGTCTTCTTACCATTCCTGCCCCATGGTCTCTAGGCAACCACAGATTTGCTTTCTCTCACTCTAGATTACTTCACATATTCTAGAATTTTACATGAATGGAATCATACAGTATCAACTCTTTTGCTTGGCTTCTTTCACTCAGCATAATCATTTTAAAATTTATTTGTGTTCATCATGTAATTCTTTTCTTGTTACAAAATAGTATGTCATTGCATGGATACATCACAGTTTATCTATTCACTTGTGTTTTAGTCAGATTTTAGGTCAATTTCTCTATCTTTGTGCCAATATAACCCTTTTTTATTACTCGTGTTTTACAATACATCTTGAAAGCAGGTAGCATTAGTACACCAAATTTGCTGTTCTTTTTCAAAATCATTTTGGGTATTTAGGTCTTTTTCCTTTCCATGTGGATTTCATAATCAACTTCTTAGTTCCTAATTTAAAAAAACCTATTGAGATTGAATTAAATCTATAGGTGCAATTGGAAGAGACTGATGTCTTAATGTTATTGAGTCTTCCAAACAAGGGACACAATATATCTTTTCATTTATTTGTCTTATTTAATTTCTCATAGTAATGCTTGGATAATATTATTTAAATTTCAATTTCTGCTTGTTCTTTGCTAGTATATCCAAAAATAATTAACTTTTACATTGATTTTGTATCCTGCCACCTTACAGACCCCACTAGTTCTAATTTGTTTTATAAATTCCCTAAGATTTTCTACAAAGGTAACCATACTGTCTCCTAACAAGGACAGTTTTGTTTCTAGCTTTCAATCTGAATGTCTTCTATTTCTTTTTCATATTGTACTGTGCTGGCTAGAACCTCCAGCACAATATTGAATTCAATATTGATTTCAACACGGAAAATGAACATCCATGTTGCTTTCTTGATCTTAGAGGGAAGCATCTCACCTTTCATCATTGAATAAAACATGAGCATTTCTGTAGATACCTTTAATCAGTTTGAAGGAGTTTGTTCCTATCCCATGTCCTGTGAATTATGAGGGTTTTTTCCAGTCTAGCTGATGGAAACAGTCCTTATTCCTGACTCTGCGAGAGCTCTGGGTACTGATTTTTGAAAAACTTACAGTCCTTTATTGAGTTGAGGACGTTCTCTTCTATTCCTGAGTTGTTGAGAGTTTTTTACATGAATGAATTTTAACTCATGCTTGTTCTACATCTTTTGGTATTATAATGTGGTTTTCCTTATTTAATATGATAGATTACATTGATTTTTGATGTATTCTTTTTATGAAATCTGTTCTTTTTATACAGATCTTTTTATAACAAGATAAAGAAGAATGGAATGGGATACTTTTGTAGAAAAAGGTTCTGAAGCCTCATTCAAGCTCAGCAGGCAGCAATGGAGAACTGAGGAGAGATACCTGACCTAGGGGCAGGAAGGCAAGTGATTGCTCATACACCTGCAGCTGCCATCTCATCCCTTAGTGGTGATGCATTCAGTAAAGTAAGTGATGTTTTCACCTACTGCCTTGCAGACAGCTTATGGTCACTTCTACTTAAGAAATTTCCACAGGCTGGGTGGCTCATGCCTGTAATTCCAGCACTTTGGGAGGCCAAGGTGGGAGGATCACTTGAGCCCAGGAGTTGGAGACGAGTCTGAGTAACATAGGGAGACTATGTCTCCACAAATAATTGTTTGTTTGTTTGTTTTTTGAGATGGAGTCTCACTCTGTCATCCAGGTTGGAGTGCAGTGGCATGATCTCAGCTCACTGCAACCTCCCCCTCCTGGGTTCAAGCAATTCTCCTGCTCAGCCTCCTGAGTAGCTAGGATTACAGGCACCCACCACCATGCCCAGCTAATGTTTTGTATTTTTAGTAGAGATTTTTTAGTAGAGACAGGGTTTCACCATGTTGACTAGACTGATAGTAAACTCCTGACCTCAAGTGATTCACCCTCCTTGGCCTCCCAAAGTGCTGGAGTTATAGGCATAAGCCACTGTGCTTGGCCCACAAATAATGTTTAAAAATTAGCTGAGAGTGGTGGTGTGTGCTGTGATCCTAGCTACCCAGGAGGCTGAAGTGGGAGGATTGCTTGAGCCCAGGAAGTCGAGGCTACAGTGAGCCAAGATAGTATGATCAGCCTGGGCAACAGAGCAGACAAAGGAAAAAAAAATGGAAAGAGAAAGATGAAGGAAGGAAGGAAGGAAGGAAGGAGGGAGAGAGGGAGGGAAGGAAGAAAGGAAGGGAAGAGGGAGAGAGGGAGGGAAAGAAAGAGAAAGAGAAAAAGAAAGAAGAAAGAAGTAGAAAAAGAAAAGAAAGAAAGAGAAAAAAAAGAAAGAAAGAGAAAGAAATTCCCACAAACGCAATGATGATCTACAAGAGCAGCTTCTGAGCCCCTCATATTGTGTAATTTACATTTTATTTCATTTTCATAAGGTAATAAAAATGTTTACCCTCTTCTTGGTGGAAAAAAATAACTGTCATACAAACACCAGGTCTGCAGATATATTTAAGACTAGAGCTTCCCCTGACACTTCTGGATAAACTTATCCTTTGGTCCTTGATTGGGCATCTATGGGATGTAAATGATCTGGAGAAATGTCTTTTTTTTTTGAAGTTGTAAAGCATTAACAATAAATTGGCAATAAGCATTATTTATGCCTATGCTGCCACTTCCAACCTAATCCCACATGCCCTTCTTTACATCTCTGGCAGAGAAGCCACTGAATGGGGAGAGGTGTGTTCATGGTATCTGCTACTAGAACTCAGAATGAACTTCTCCATATCACTAGGGGCTACATGCCACAAAATAATATTGCACAAAATGCTTTGTACTGATGCATGAAGGTCCAAATTTTTTAATTTTTTTTTGAAATATACCCTTAAACATATAACTTGCTTCAAATGACTGAGAGAAGAATTCATAGAAGTTGACCCATTAGTAAGTTGGAGATGGTTGGAATATTGTACTAATACATAATGTTAATACATATATGTTCTATGTCTATTTAACAATATGTGAAGGCATTTGAGATGACAATGAAAAAACTTTAGATTTCTTGTGCAGAAAAAAAATGAAAATTGTAGAGGAAAAAAAATCCCAGACTGCTACTGAACTCTCTGAGACAGCTAAAGTTGAAATTGATTCTGGCAAGGTCATTACGGGGGTAATTGTCCAAGAGAATGTTTTCTTACACAGGAAATTAGAGACAGTGAAAACATTATTAAAACTAAAAATTTGTAGATTTTTGAGGCTGCCAGAATGTAGCAGCTATTGTATCCCCTTATGGGATTAACGATTCAATTGAATTTCAGTTAGACTCAGAATTTGAGCTGAATTCCAAGTTAAAGTATCTTCAAGAAGAGAGAAAAAAGGCAGAGAGATTCAATATGTTGCTTGATTCAGTGAAAACTGCTCCCCCCACCCCTGCTGGAAAATCACATGTTTAAGAAGTTACAAAAAAAAGGTAAAGTGAGGGGTTTTATTGCTTATATTAAATGAACCATCAAAATGTTTTGATTGGAGCTTTTGAAAAATCTGGCCACAGTTCTGCACCAAATTCACCATATGTATGTGATTCCAGAAGTTAAATATGACAAGATATGAAAAATATCTGTCACTAAATCTTACAATTAAACTCTAGCAAAATGTAGAGTTGATTAATTCAGGAGGGTGGGTGTGTGTTTGTGAATATGTGTATATATGTATTACATGAGTGTATGTATTTGGAAGAGGAATGGAATGGCAGGACTTAAAATGTTAATTTGAAAAGAAAACTACTTGAATATACGAATTATGGTGATTACTCATTTTAATTCATTTTATTAGGTAATCAAGTAACTTTTTATTTGGCTTATATACATATCATCCTTTGGATTTTCATTTTAAAATTCAACTTTATTAACATCACAGCTTCTTCCTCTCTGGATTGCTATAAAATGATGATTATACTATGTCATGTAAATAGACATTTTTGGATAAGTCATGATCTACATTTATTAACAGCTTATTTATTTACCATTATATGTTTTGCATAAGTGGATTTCCAAATAACCAGAATTAAACACATGAAGTTTTTATTTTAACCATTTTAATGGAAAGGGCTCAACTTTTCTCATTTTGCAAAGAAACCATTCTTATGAGGTTTCCAAGTAAGGATTAAATAATTATGAGAAGGAAATCCTGATATCAAGTCAGCAGGAATTAGAATATAATATGCAATTTAAATGACGTACAATAAAATGATACTTTTGCATGATGTTTAAAGATAGGAAAATGGTCACTCTATCATGCTAAATGAAAAAAAGAAGTATATAAAACTGTAATCTGTATTATCTCAATAATAATCTACATGTAGGGAATGCATACATATAAAGTATGCACAAGAAAATATAAAACATCAAATTAGTAACAGTAGTTCTCTTAGAAAGGAAATTAGAAATGATTTTTAAATTTTTTTCCTCAGGCCTGGTGCAGTGTAATCCCAGTGTAATTCATGCAGTGTAATTCATGCCTGTAATCCCAGCACTTTGGGAGGCTGCGGTGGGCAGAGAGCTTGAGGTCAGGAGCTCAAGACCAGCCTGGTCAACATGATGAAACCCTGTCTCTACTAATAATACAGTAATTTGCCAGGTATGGTAGTGGACACCTGTAATCCCAGCTATTTGGGAGGCTGAGGGAAGTGAATTGCTTGAACCCAGGAGGCGGAGGTTGCAGTCAGCCGAGACTCCATCTCAAAACAAAACAAAATAAAACAAAACAAACAAATTTCCTCAATCCTTCCTTTATTCTTCAGATTTCCTACAGTAAACATTTTTTAAATAGTTAGTTTTCTTCCAAAGATTGTTGTTTTTTTAGTTATATGATAGACAGCCTGTTTGTCCCTTATTTAATAGTGCCTGGGCATGTTTAGCAATTAATAAATGTTCTTATATGAATAATAGGTACTCAGTGAATATTCATTCATTTTTATTTTGCAGAAAAATATTTCCTCAAAATTTCTGAGGGCATTTTTATAAACAAGCTGTCCTTGAACTATTTCACTTAAGAGAAAGCTTCTTTGTACAGGCTAAGATTTTTCTTATAGATACATTCATTTACCACAGAGGCAAAGGGGTTCACTAGGAGATTAAATATGGAAACCTGATCCTTCATCTGTATCTACATTCTATAAAGCAAAATAAGGACATGCTATTTATAGTTCTCAGTCAGAGTAAACCCTTGAGGACTGGCTACTCCAGCCCAAAATGTCTGCCAAAAGCTAGAAGTTACCTGATTTGCTGCCTACATTAATCATGTAAATGGAAAATTATACAATTAGTTCAGTGCTGCATGGAATAAACTAAGTTCTCCACAAACCACTAGGTCTTCCCTTCAGTTCTCTGTGGATCATCGAAGGGCAATAAGAAAAAGGAAAGAAAAGTTACCTTGGCTAAAATGTTTTTACAGTGGTTTCCAAGGTATTGATATTTAATCTTTTTTAATTTTTTATTTTATTTTTCCATAAGTTATTGGGGCTAACTATAAGATGATTAAGGCAGAAAAAATAGAAACTAGAGACGTCAGCAAAGTCTAGTTTTCTGATTAGCCAAAAGTAGATGACAACCTCTTGGGAAATATACGAAGATACAAAAGAACACCTGGTCTGCCTAGAGATAATGATGGGGTGATGTTTTCTACTGGATTACACGGTCCTTGGGAATGTCAAGACCATAGCACCTTCCCAAGACAAAAAAAAAAAAATCCTTAACATCAAGGCAGAAAAACTTCAGTTAGGAAGAAATTGTGACTTTATGGGATAAAGTTGCCAAAGCTATAAAACCTCTCATTTTTTTTTTTGCATAGATTTGGTCACCAATGTATAAAGACACAAATACCAACATCTGAATAAGCATGCATAGTTTCTTTTAGTCTATAAGGTTCAAGTCTGTAAACCACATCAGTTATAACTAATATAAAGTCTCCATTCTCAAATGTAGCATACCTTCTCTCATGCCTCACCTGCTAAAAACAGAAAGGCCAGGCAACTGAGTGACCTGAAGATTCATCCAGAACATCTGAGATTTCCTGTGTCCCCTTTCAACCAACCAAGAAGACAAGCTTAAAATGAGGTAAAGCACACAGGTGCACATTTAGATGCAAAGACTGTTTCCATAGAACCTGAATTTCCCATAGAATGTCCAGTATTTCCCTTCATTTGGACTATGCAGACTACTTGCTCATCAATCTTTGGTAAAAGACTATGTAGTGCAGGGAGCAGCTTTCACATTAAACTAAACTAATGGAATCAAAACAGACCTATTACTAGCTGCTATCTCCAGGAAAGAAAATTCTTACCAGGTACTATGTTCCAATTTTGGAAAAAACAAATATCTGCTGAGACATTAAATTCATTAGATTTATCCTGCACTGACATTCTGAATTGTGCGATTTCTTCATTGATGCTCCTTTCATGGTTCCATTATCATTACAATGCAATTGGGAGAGAGAGTTGGGAACACTATACGGAGGTTCTGCTCTGTCACACATATGGTTGGATACATCAAAAGCAGTGAAGGATGCAAGGTTGAAATTAGCTCCGTTTAGCTAAAACATCATTTCTGTTGGACTCAGAGCAAGATGTACAAACTAAGGGTTCCAGAAGCATTTTGTTGCTTTTCTTCAATGTGGGAGAAATAATGATGCACCTAGTAAAAATTGAACTCTGGATATTTTAATGGTTCCACAAAATGTTGGTTTAAACCTATAAGTAGTCATAAGGCAGGGGGGAGGGGAAAGACTAGAAGGAAGACAATTTATTAATATGTTAGGATTCACTTTATTTGAGTAGTGAGATTATAGATATTTCTTCTCTATTTGCTGTGTTTCCAAGTTTTTCAAATAAGTATTTGTATTCTTATATAGTGGAGAAAATATATAATAAATTTTATTACAATTTGTTTATCTCATATCTTCTCGCATATTTGGAGGGAAAAAAAGAAAGAAAGAGAAAATTAGCTTATTCCCTGATATGACAGATGGATGTCTGGGAACTATATTTTTAAAATGATTTTAATAAATGAGAGTAGGCAAAATAATAACATTTTTCTGGCATGTAAGCCTAATATAAATGAGTAAAAAGGCACAGTCCTACCTTAATGAAATATTTCTGCCAAAAAATCATTCATTTTTATTTGTCTTGTGAATAACTCAACATGATCTCCCCAACTCCCACCATTGGTTTTATTTCTGTTTCCTCTCTGCCGCTTTACCTCTCTCTTTTTCATTCTCCCCATCTCCACCTTTATTGTACAGATCAAACAACAAGCACCATTATTCAAATACATATAATAAAGATGTTTGTCTTTTGAGGTAGCAGACTTAACATTTTCTATGTTTATTTTCCTTCCTGCTTCCTACTCATAAATTACGTTTGTGTGAATTGCTCTATATTGGTCATTAAAATGAGGTAGATATTATTCTAATTCGAGAAATAGGTAGTAAGTAGGATATATTTGCAATTAATGAAAATTTTTTGATATGTCTACACTCCAAGTCAACACTTAAAAACACATTTCTCAGCACATATACACTAAAATGTGTATTTTAGGCCATTATAAGTACGAGGAGTACAAAAATTGCTGTGTCTAAAACGATTTGTACTTTTGCATTTGCAATTTCCTTGGTCTATTATAAACAACTGCACATTTTATAGAGCACATTTAAATGCATTATTTCCGTGCTTAAAAATGTACTCTTTTTTAAAAGAGCATTAAAAGAAATGTTAATGTAGCCATTTTACTAATTTCACGCGGGCAAAGGGTGAATCAGTTGAAGCTTGCGAATTCAAATAAAATATTCTAACTCTGTTGACAAGATATGTGATTTTGTACTTTAGTATAGCAGTGAATCAATCAGATTGAGGCTGACACTACATAGGATAAATATGACCAGGCAAAAAAGATCATCGACAGTGTATAGTCCCATAGGCTTCCAAGCCAAAGAGATCTGGCTGTCATGTCCAGCTCTACCATTCATTCGTGTGACCTTGGGGGTGCTTCTTATTTATACTGAGACTTACTTTCTTCATCTGTCACTGTGTGTGGAAAAAAAACAGTACCCATCTCATAGGCCTTCCGTAAATGAAGCAACACACAGGAAACATTTCACATAATGAGAAGTCTGCAGTAAATGCTCAACCAGGGGTGTTTGCCACACTTTTCTCTCTGTTGTCATCCTCATCCACCTGTGACCCAGTCATTTATCCTGCAATGCAGAGTCAAGGTCTTCCTGGACCCCGTTCTAGTAGCTGATCCACAATGTCCATTCACCTGATTTTCTCGAGACAGCTCCTGTCCAACAACAGGAATTAATCCAGCCCCCACTCTGTGCACAGTGTCGTGACAGGCAGACTCCTTGGAAAAAAGAAATAGACTGGGGTGCAAAATAAACATAATATTGCTTTTAAAACCTAACAGTTTTTTTTTTGTTTTTTGTTTTTTTTATTTTTTATTTTTTTTTAAAGAATGAAAGAGAGAAAGAAAGAGGAGGAGATTTTAGAAAAAGAGAGAAAAGGAGAAAGAAAGAAACAGCAAAAGAAAGAAAAAAAGAAAAAGAAAGAGAGATTTTAGAAAAAGAAAAGGAGAAAGAAAGAAACAGCAAAAGAAAGAAAAAAGAA
>PVKP010019295.1:0-42706 GCA_004027715.1 Plecturocebus donacophilus
CCCAGCAATTGCATAGCATTTCACAGGTTTAAATAAAATATTGGTTGGCTGCTTATTTGTTATTTTCATCCTCTATTCCTTCCTGTCTCCATTGTTAAGCACAATTATTGGCATAAAAGAGGTTTTTAATACCCATTTTTAGACTGTATTCTAGCCTGAGCAATAAAACAAGAATCCCATTCTCTCTCCCTCTTTCTCTCCCTCTTTCTTTCTCTCTTCCATTCTTTTTTTCTTTCTTTTGCTGTTTCTTTCTTCCTCCTTTTCTCTCTTTTTCTAAAATCTCTTCCTCTTTCTTTCTTTCATTCTTTTTATTTAAAAAAAAAAAAAAAAAGAAGTCGAGGGCAATTATGCGTCCCTGTCTTAATGAAACAGGAGACAAAGCTTTATGCTGGTCATGTTCTGGGCTTGTATAAGCAGGCTTGAGAAATATTAGAAAGATATAGATTGGAAATCAGAGAATATGAATGTGAGAGCTAATCAGGCATGACATGACCAGAAGAGCCAAGAATCAAGTGAGAATACTCACATTTAATTGGCAGAGATGAAGTCGCAGAGTTGCAAGGTTTTCTTCAACAGCGTTCAGTTTGCCAGGTACAGGGCTCTGGTAAAGGGACTGCTGTGACAATGGGCCAAGATTGGGGTTTTGATGGACAAAGGTGGGAAATAGCAGCAATAGTAAGTCCTCACAGTTATTGAATACACTCTATGTTCCAGACAGAAATGTCTAAGCTCTCTATGTCTATTGTTTTGTTTTATTTTTATCACAACTCTGGGAGGTTGACATTAGTAATGAATTCATTCAACAGGTGGTGAAACTGAGTCTCAGGTCTAAGTCAAATGTGCCCAAAGTCATCTATGTACAATGTGCTAGAGACAGGATTCAAAACCAGGTGGTCTCTCTGATTCCAAAGGGAGAAAATGATTCAGGGAGTCAATGATGAGATTAAGCTGCATTTTGAAGCAAACGAGGATAGCAGATGGCTGCTGGACTGGAAGAAAATTAAGTCTCCAAAAGACTTGGGAGTCTTTTTGTCCTGAGGACAAAATCTCCCGTGGTCATGGATAAGGGCTGGAAGAGTGATTGCTTGTGGAGTTCAGATACTGATTTCTGGAGTTGAAGAGATAGCATGTAGGGTAGAGTGTGGATATTGAACTATCTCAAGATAATGGAGCTGAAAGGCAACAAATGAATAAT
Organism: Plecturocebus donacophilus; assembly: GCA_004027715.1. Lineage (NCBI taxonomy): Eukaryota > Metazoa > Chordata > Mammalia > Primates > Pitheciidae > Plecturocebus > Plecturocebus donacophilus. The sequence goes on from PVKP010019295.1 coordinate 1,196, forward strand.
GGCAAGGCAGGGGATGAGGTTAACTATGCTTGATACTTGGATTATGGACTAGGCTTTGTGTTTCAATATTGCCAACCTCTCTGCTATTTCTGGATCCCAGAAACCACCCATTTCTACAGGAGGGGGAAGGAGCCAAGTCTGTGAGAGAGAGCTATTGCAGGAAGGCCAGGCCCCAAGCAGGCCTGGCAAAGAAATGGTCTGAAAATCGGAGTAGAAAAGGATTTAGGGATCCTCTGACAGTCCCTATATCTCTGAGGGGACTTTTGAGATTATTTTTATGACTTTTAAGGAGCCACCACAGGTTTATTCTCAAAGCAGAATTGTGGTGAAAAGAACACAGTGTATACAACCCAAAATAATTTCAAACCAATTTACGTGCTTTGCTTGTACTTCTATAGGCCCATGAAGGGAAAACATGGTTTCTGCCAACGCTTCTTATATTTCCCTTTTATTCTGCTTCACATTGCCTCCCTCACCACAGCTGCTCCCCAAGACTTGGTCCTCAAAGCCCCCTGTACATAGCTATGGGCTCTCACACCTGGGTACTTCCCTCTCTATGCCCTTCCTCTCCATTCTGCAACACAAAAGCAAGGATGGTGACGTTGGAGGAAGAGAGGTAAGAAACAGCATCAGGCCAGGCTAGAATGCTGTTTAGTGGGCATGCGCAGGGATTTAGGGCAATGCTGGAGACATAGTTTTGTTAACATTTTAGTCTATCACCTTCCACCTAAGCAATGTGAGTGAGGGACACGATGCAGAGAACTCCAATCCCTCAGTGAGCCCCTCCAGATTACTTCTGCTCACCTGCCTGTGCATCTTTACCCAGCTTGGCCTCCTTTTACTCTGAAAGCATATTAGCATCTTGGGAGTCCCCAGCAACCTGGCTGAGTTGACTTGGACTCTTGTTACAAATCTCAGGACCAGAGAATAAGCAGCCTCACACTCCTGAGATGAAGCATTTGATCCCCTTCCCCTTTGAGATCAATGTCTTTAACGTGAGGAGAAAAGAGGACCCTGAGAAGGAGCAATCACCTGAAGCCTCTCGTGGCCACACCCTAGAAGAAATTCACAGGCCCCCTCTGACAGGCTATTTCCTGCAGCAGGTTCATCCCCTCCCCCATTTTCTCAGCCCTGCTTTGATCTGTCAGTAGTGAGAATGGGCTGGGTTCTGGGAATCAAGTTGAATATCTTTATTAATTTCTGCCTGGTTGTAAACTCCATTATGGGGTGGGGGGGTTATAAACAGCTCCCTCTCCCATCCCCTCAATGTGTTTAGATACTTCTGAGCCTCTAAGATCTATTTTCTGGCTTCTGCTAATTAGTATCTTTCTGAATATGTAGGCAAACACTGTTCACTGAATATCTGCTACCGCGATCTTGTATGAGTTACTGAATATTTGATTCTCAGCTCCAGTGTCTCTCAGCTGTCTCTGTTGGATCTGGGGCTCTACAAGCCCCACATTCCTGCTTTGCCCCCTGCTTCGTTATGCTGGGCTTTGCCAGTAGAGGATAATGGAAGGTGCTTGCAGAGCAGGAGGAAAGGCGGGAGAGGGGAGCTTGGTCCTTCCCACCACAACCTGCAATGCTCCCTGCCCCTATAGGCAGCTGAACTCAGTCGGCAGTTTTCCCCACCCTAGACGAGCTAGACTCATTGCACCCCACACCTCCAACACCACTCCACTGTCATGGAGACCCAGCACTGTCTGGTCCCCTCTACTCTAAAGTCTGAGTTTCATCTCAAAGGACTTTTCTACATTTCTGTTTTAATAATTCCAACCTCTTTCCCTTTGTTCCTCTGGTCCTAGTGAAAATAGCTGTTCCTGTAGTGACTATCTCTGTAATACCTTAGGGTTCTCTTTTTACCTTTTCCGTTACCTAGTTAATGACTTTACACCTAGTTAGCAATTTTTACACTATATTATCTCTGTTCATATGACTGGTGTGGGTTTGGCCTTGATGGGATCCTCATACAGATAATAGTTTGGCTGATGAGCCATAGGAGCTGTCCACACACAGAACTTGCAGTCTTTATGGCTTCTTGTCCATGGACATCCTTGAGAACCAGGACACGTTAGCAGTGCTGTGGGGTGGCATATTGCTGTCTCCATGTCACTTCATCCCTGCATTCTAAGCATGACTCTAAATCTTCTACAGACCCTGGTATTCTACTTCCCATTGATTTCTTAAATTTCATGCCAAGGCTTCCACAGAGAGTTACATGGCCATAGCCAAGCCTCCAGGGAATCCGGACCTGGCCGATATTCCCAGGTCATAGATTTGGGGGCTAGAATTTGTTTTGTATAGACTAACTCCCAGTAGCCCAAAATGACTTTGAGTTTTACAGAACTGGGGTGTCTGCGGGGCTGGCAATTTAAATGGCAAGTATTTTAGACTTCCTCTGCTTAGTGAATCCACACAACGTCATATCTATTTGTCAGATGCACCTATAGAAATCTAAAAAGAGATGGCTTCAAGTAGGGTAAGACTATATTTATTTTTCTTGGAACTAGACATCTGGAACAGGAGTGTAGGTAGGGGGTTGCCCCTGCAAACTGGCATTTGTATCCTGAACTCATTCTCCTTCTGCTCTGCTGTTCTCAGTTTATCATTTTCATTCTCATGTTACTATTGGGTGGCAAAATAGTGGCTGCTTTGTCTCCAGCCTCCTGTTCATATCCCAGGCAGGAAGAGGAAGGACATGTATGGGACGGGGCAGTGCAATGGTTGGGAAATGACATTTTCCCAGGTAATCCCAGCAAACTTTGCCTTGTATCTCATTGGGCAGAGCTGTGGCATCTAACCACTCTTAGCTGCAAGGGAGATTGGAATATAACATCCAGCTGGTACATTGCTCCCTCCATAAAAAAGATTTAGTAATAAGAGAGAAGAGGATAATGAACACTGGATGGGCAAACTGCAGTGTCTGTTAAAACTCTTCTTGTTAACTCTTCTTTAACTTCTTGTTAAAACATGTAAATTTGATGCCTTGAGTGGAATGTGTCAGTCTGGACTTTTCAGTTACCCCCTAATTTTACTTCCACCTTAAGTGAAATCAAGAATATCCAACTATGCGTGGCCAGAAAGCTTGTGTTCTCCATGAGTGCACAAAAGCTGCATTTAAGGGGTAAAGACCTGAGGCCAAGGTGGCCCAGCTTTGGCCACGAGGACTCCGAGAATATTCCCAGAGTCACAAGGACACTTTTGATTTCACTTAAGGTGGAAGTAAAATTAGGGGGTGACTGAAATGTCCAGGCTGACACATTCCACTCAAGGCACCAATTTACATGTTTTAACAAGAAGCTAAAGAAAAGTTAACAAGAAGAATTTTAGCAGACACTGTGGTTTGCCCATCCAGTGTTCATTACCCCTCTTCTCTCTTATTACTAAATCCTTTTATGGAGGGGGCAATGTATCAGCTAGATGTTACATTCCAATCTCCCTTGCAGCTAAGAGTGGTTAGATGCCACAGCTCTGCCCAATGAGACACAAGGCAAAGTCTGCTGGGATTACCTGAGAAAGTGTCCTTTCCCATTCATATTCTTAATTTAAAGTCCAGCTGTGTGCACAGTTCCCAGCTCAACTTCTCAGCATCGGACCCCTCTCCATTGGCTCCCTTAGCTCTCATCTCCTCCTCTGGTACTCACTCCACATACATCTTGTTGACTTCCTCCACTGCCCTCTAATTTTCTATCACAGTAGCTGAATGATTGGCCTGGCAAAGCAGTGTATTGATTGGAGGGGACTGAGTAGGATGCATAGACACTGAATCTCTAGCAAACTTGGCAAGGGGTAAAGCTGGAAATGCTGACAGGTTAATAGTTTTAATCAAAGAAGCCTCAATGAAGTGGCAGGAAAAGGGACAGAGGCTTATCAGGGAAGAGCCAGCAGGGCCAGGGAGTCACTGAAGAGGCTAAGGAGATCTCTTTTGTGGTGATGACTGCTTGACAAGGAAGACAGTCAGGGCCTCTTGGGGACTTCCTTCACCAAGACCTCTCTGAGTCCCATTGTAGCAGCACTCAGGCCGTCCAGATCACCATGGCTCAGTCCTCTTCATAATGGCAGGGGTGAGCTGGAACAGGGCTTTCTGGTGATGTTTTTTAGTCTCACCTGCTATTTGTTCATTCTTCCTTTCTTCCTACTCTTTGGGGAAGCTCCTCCACCCCCAGCCTCCCTTCCCTGCTTCATGCTCTGCGTGTTTGCCTAGTGGGCACTTCCAGGTACCTTAATGACATTAATAAGATCTGCAAACATGCACTTCCAGCAACATCACGCTTGCCTGCCTTGGAAACTTCTTGCTTAAGTGAAATCTAAACAGCCTTTAATTATATGTCACCTCTCAAGGACCATTTAAGAACCAAACCAGTATTTACAAATGGATTTGAAATGTTCTCAGTAAAGGGAATTAATTCTGTTACCTCTTAGTGCCTAGGAAAGCAAACAAAAAAGAAAGAAGGCTTATATTTGTCCAGTGATGTGGGCAATAGGGCCTCTGGCTCAAATCAGGCAGCCTGAGGAGTTTATCCAGTTGGAAATAAAAACTTTAGAATGTATGTGATCAGAGTGAATGAGAATTGCTTCAGAGAGGATTGTTACTTCTCCTGAGTAGAAGTTACCTGACTCAAAGAAGCAAGGAAGTTGAGAGCAGGAATGCCAGCACCTTCCTTCCATGGCAGGGCACTTGTGCTGTCATGGAGACTCCTCCTGGAAGTATAGCCAGGGCTGTTCCTGAGCCAGGCAAGTTTCTGTTCCTCCTGGACTGGGATCTGAGCTTTGTTGTGAGGTGGAAGCCTACATAATTTGCACCCAGGGAGTCCCATGCCAGGGCATCACAGAGACCCCTTACCCCAACAATGCAATGTGAGCTTAATCCATGTCATTAGGTAATGCCTCAGTTTCTCCAGTAGTGCATCTGGGCTTCATTAAGACTAAAACTATCTAATTAAGTTTAAGAGCTTCTGCACAGCAAAAGAAACCATCAACAGAGTAAACAGGCATCCTACAGAATGGGAGAGACTATTTGCAAACTATGCATCCGACAAAGGTCTAATATTCAGCATCCAAAAGGAACTTAAATTTACAAGAAAAAAAAAAACGAAACAACCCCATTCAAAAGTAGGCAAAGAACGTGGACAGACACTTTTGAAAAGAAGACATACATGCAGCCAGAAAGCATGAAAAATAGCTCAACATAATTGATCATTAGAGAAATGCAAATCAATGAGATACTACCTCATACATCAGTCAGAATGGGTATTACTTAAAAGTTAAAAAATAGCAGATGTTATGAGGTTGTGGAGAAAAGAGAACACTTATACACTGTTGATAGGAGTTTAAATTAGTTCAACCATTGTGAAAAGCAGTGTGGTGATTCCTCAAAGACCTAAAGTCAGAAATACCATTTGGCCTAGCAATCCCATTACTAGGTATATATCCAGAGAAATATAAATTGTTACACCATAAAGACGCATGCATGTGAATGTTCACTGCAGCAGTATTCACAATAGCAAAGACATGGAATCAACCTAAATCCCCATCAATGACAGGTTGTATAAAGAAAATGTGGTACAAATACATCATGGAATACTACTTGGTCATAAGAAAGAATGAGATCACGTGTTTTGTGGGAACATGGATGGAGCTGGAGGCTATTAGCCTTAGCAAACTAACATAGGAACAGATAACCAAATACTTTATGTTCTCACTTATAAGTGGGAGCTAAATGATGAGAATACATGAACACAAAGAAGGGAGCAGCAGACACTGGGGACCACTTGAGGGTGGAGAGTGAGAGGAGGGAGAGGAGCAGAAAAGACAACAGAAAAAGGGGAATTCTTCTTCTCTCTCTTCCAGAGCCTTGGTGCCCTTCTTCTGCTGCTCATGGATGTGAAAATTCCATGTTCTCTGGCTCTTGGACCCTGAAACTCATACAGCATCCCTCCAGGACTTGGCTCAGATTGAGAGTTAAACCACTGGATTCCTTGGTTCTGAGGTCTCCAGACCTCATATTATTGGGTACTGAGCTTAATACCTGGGTGATGAAATACTCTGAACAATGAGTGACGAGTTTACTTATGTAACAAACCTTTATATGTATCCCTGAACCTAAAATAAGGAAAAAAAAGACTAAACCTGTGTCCTGGACTTAAAACCTTTTTTGCCTGGGCCTATTGCTAACCCTTGCTAACTGATACCTCTATACAGCCTTCCAGAGCACCAATGTCTCATGGAAATGAAAATGAGAGCTATATCAGTGATTTGAAATTTTCTATCAGCCACATGATAGAAGTAAGAGAAAACAGGTAAAATTAATTCAGTGATACATTATATTTAACCCAATATATTACAATTTTGTCATTCAAGATGTCATCAATATAAAATTATTAGTAAGTGTTTTAGTCATGATTCTCTAGAAAGATAACCAATAGAATATATATATATGAAAAGGGATTTTTCTTTTTAAAGGAAAACCGGCCTACTTGATCATGGAGGCTCAGAAGTCCCACCCATGATTGGCCTTCTGCAAGCTGGAGAACCATGGAAGCCAGGAGCCTAGCTCAGTTCTAGTCTGGAGACCTCAGAACTAAGAATCCAGTGGTTTAACTCTCAATCTAGACCAAAGGTCTGGAGGGATGCTGTATGAGTTTCAGGGTCCAAGAGCCAGAGAACATGGAATTTTCACATCCACCAGCAGGAGAAGAAGGGCACCTGGCTCTGGAAGAGAGAGAAAAAGAATTTCCCTTTTTCTGTCTTTTGTTCCATCTGGGTCCCCAGCCACATGGATGGTGCGTGTCCATTCATACTGAAGGCAGATCTTCACACTTAGTCCACCAACTCACATGCCACTCTCCCACAGAAACACCTTCATAGGCACACCTGGGCAGTCCAATCTTTCTAATCAAATGCCAGACAAACTGGGTTTCTCTTTCATCAGAAGAGGGATGAACTCAGTGCTTACTGAAGCACTGAAAATAATTAATGCAATGACTGAGACAAACAATGTTTTACCAGCTATTCAGGTATCCCTTGATTCAGTCAAGTTGACACCTAAAATCAACTATCACAATGAGAGATTTTTACTTTTTTTTGTTTGATACCAAGTCTTTGAAATCTGATTCTTTGCTATCACAGCACTTCTCAATTCAGACTACACATATTTCAAGCATGTGGCTACCCGACTGAACACAGCCATAGATGCTGGCATCTACAAGACCTCCAAATCCTAGCTGGGGTAATGTTGACCCCTGTGATGGTTAATTTTATGTGTCAACTTGATTGGGTTAAGGAGCTCCCAGATATTTGGTCAAATATCATTTCTGGATGTGTCTGTGAGGGTGTTTCTGGATGCAATCAGTGTTTGAATTGGTGAACTGAGCAAAGCAGACTGGCTTCCCTATTGTGGGTGGGCAGCATTCAGTCTGTTAAAAGCCTGAATGGAATATAAGTCTAACTAAGAAAGAATTACTTCTGTCTGCCTGTCTTTAAGAAGACATGAGTTTTCTCCTGCTTCAGACTTGGACTCAGACTGGAACTGATGCCATCAGCTCTCTTGGCTCTCAGGTCTTTAGATTCAGATTGAAACTTCTCCATTGATTTTCCTGTGTCACCAGCTTGCAGACTGCAGCTCTTGGGACTTCTCAGCCTCTGTAAATACATGAGCCAATTTCTTTTAGTGCACATGCATCCTGTTGGTTTGTTTCTCTGGAGAACACAGACTAATACAGTTTCTCATAGGTCGAGCACGTGGAAATATAACATTGATGACTAAACATATTATGAAGATACCAGTCAGTAGATCCCATATTCATATGTCAAGGTGCAACACAGGCAGCATTCTGAGCTTCCCTGAGTCCAGGGAGAAATTATAGCCAATTGGGGAGTGTGACCCAAGTAACAAAGTGGCATCAGGAAGCCGTCAGCAGAAGATGGAATCTAGGAATGAAGCCAGAAATCCAAAAAACTGGAAATCTGAGGGATTATGCTAGAACTGAATGAGAAAAGTGAGAGAAAAATACTCACTCTATGGAGGTTGAGAAAATTGTTTCTGTGGGTGAGGCTGAGGTTTGCAGATCTGTTTAACCCCGGGTGTGCCTTCTTAGGAACCGTTAGGAGGTCTCTGCCTTCCATGATACTTTTGTTACAGAAGCCAGCCTTCAACATTAATCTCCGGGATTACTCCTGTTTGCCTCCCTGCCTCCAGCTTTTCCTTGCTCTCCAGTGATCTTTATATGAGGCAAATCTAATCATGACAGTTAACCCCAGCTTGAAAGGTGTTTTGCCTGTACTGTGATGACCAAAGTCCCATGGGTGTGTTTAGAAACCTCTATATGCTATCTTTTGCTTATCTATCTTTTCAGCCATCCCCATCTGTTGCTCCAATCTTCCTCACATACATGACATTTTATGCTCTTTGCACCAAAATGCTTTCTCTTTCACATCTCTGCTTTTACACATGGTTTTCTCCTTGCCTGAAAATCTTCACCTTTCCCATTCTTCAACTCAGTCCTTTGACTTCTCCTCCAAGGAAGAATATAGGCATCACCTTCTCTGAGAATCGTACTTGATATTCTAACTTATTTTAATTTCTGGTTGGATTAGATGCTGGTATCTTGAATTTTCAAAAGCATTACCAGTATCTCCATAATAGCACTGATATTACTACATTTTAATAGTCTGTTTACATGTTTGCCTTCCCATTAGACCATAAGGTTCTTGAAGGCATTTCTGTATTCTGAAGGCATAGCACGGGGCTCAACATGGGGTGGACCTCAGAAAGATTTACACAGTGACCAATGCCTGGGTCTACCCAGCTGTTTTGAAGAGTACCAATGGGAAGGGGGGCTCAAACCAAATCTGCCTGCTCTGAGTTTCCTATCAAATCTGCCTACTCTGGGTTTCCTATCTGATTTAAACTGTCATTCCCCAACCACTTCATGGCTATGTCAATTTAGGCTGGGACTCACACCTTTAGGAAAGCAATTTTGTCAGTATGTATGATGAAATAGGCTGTTTTCCCAAGATGTTCATTGCAGTATGGCCTCAGATAAAAAAGCAGAAGAAACAACCAAATTACAATATGTAAATTATAGCGTGCCAAAGAGCTGAAATTTATGCAGTCTTAAAAAACCATGATTATGAAGACAGTCTAATAGTCTCAAAGAAAAAAGACTCAGTACTTTCTTTGCACCCTCAAAGAGAAAATACAACTTCATTAAACAACCCTTCTGTTTATTCATTCATTAGGTCACAAATGTTTATTGAATACTTATGATGTACAAAGCTCTGCTCATTAGCAAGAAGTCTATATTTTAATTAAGATTCCAGGGGAAATGGAAGATAGGACTATATCACTCAATATACAACATTTGATTTAGAGATAGCCTCATTCGCTATGTTTCCTCTTACAAAGTTACTCTTAAAATTAAATGTTCTTAAAACCTTCTCCTCCCTTGTGGTCTAGCCTTACCTTTCCCTCCTTCCATCAGTTAGAATCTCATTATATTCCTCCTTGTCTTAAGTGAGCAATTTATCTATCATTCTTAAAGTTCCATCAGTCTTGCATCCTCATACTCATAATCCCTTCAGTAAACAAAACCATTTTGATTTTTAATTTTATTTTTTCAAGATAGAGTTTCATTCTGTTGCCCAGGTTGGCATGCAATGGGGTGATCTCAGCTCACTGCAACCTCCAACCTTTGGGTGCAAGCGATTCTCCTGCCTCAGCTTCCTGAGCAGTTGGAATTACAGGTGCCTGCCACCACCCAGCTAATTTTTGTGTTTTTAATGGAGGTGGGGTTGCACCATGTTGGCTGGGCTGGTCTCGAACTTCTGACCTCAAGTGATCTGTCTGCCTTGGTCTCCCAAAGTGCTGGGATTATAGGTGTGAGCCACTGTGCCCTGCCAAAAATGTTTTTTAGAGCTTGTTTTTCTTGAAAGGCAGTAGAGAAATTGTAAATAACAAATTTGTTTCCCTGCCATGGTACTTGTACTACCTGGTATAGATATGAACCGGGACAAGACACTCAGTTGGAAATATTGGTCATCTTGGTTCTCAGACCTCTCTAAGCTCAATGTGGTACAATGGGTACAAGAACACGAAGTCCCCTGTGCAGTTACCTTTCAGAGACAGGCTAAACACTATTTGTCTTAGTCCCTTTGCATTGCTGTAAAGATATTCCAGGGTATATCTGGAGGCTGGGTAATTTCTAAAGAAAAGAGGTTTATTTGGCTTACAGTTCTGCAGGCTGTAACGTAGCATGGCACCAGCATCTCCTTCTAGTGAGAGCTCCAGGCTGCTTCCATTCATGGTGGAAGGGGAAGGGGAGCTGGCATGTGCAGAAATCATGTGGTGAGAGAGGAAGTGAGGGAAGAGAGATGCCCGACTCTTTAACAACCAGCTCTTCCGGCAAGAACTCTTTTGCTCCCCTCCACCCCCAGGGAGGGCATTAATCTATTCATGAGGAAACCACCCCCATGATCCAAACACCTTCCATTAGGCTCCACCCTCCATATTGAGGATCAAATTTCAACTTGAGGCTTGGGGAAACAAACATTTAAACTAACTCCTCCTGAGTTTTCAAGAGGGCCTGAAGCTGGTGTTAGCAGTGCTTGTAAAGGATCTTATGAAACGTTTCATGGCTAGGAACTCTTGCTATGGCTAATCTTTCTCTGTCAGAGCTGAGATGAAATTGCTGGAAGAGAAGAGAGAGCAGCAGTTGGCCTAGTTCTAGGCACAGCCCACTGGTATTTAAATAATTCATATATTTAAAATAACAAAATAAATATTTTATGAGTCTTTAAATTTCAGGAATGAGCTGCACCCTTGAAGCCCACAGATTAAAAACTAGACTTTAGTCACAAATACCATGGCACAGTAAAATGTAGCTGTTAGTGGGCACAGATAATTCAAAGTCGACAAAATTTCACACTCGGGGACCTTCACAATCCAGCTTGACTGCCTCATGCGGAATGCTGGGGAGGAGGCTGCCTTCTTCCTTCTCTCCTGGGCGTTCTGTGTCCTTTGAACAGCAATCTTTTGATCTAAACAGGGTGAGATCCTTGCTCCCGCAAACCACTGTCGCTGTGAGGGAAAATGTACAACGCACTCCTGGCCATCTTGAGCACCTTTAAGAAACCTTGTTAATAAGATTTGGTGGGAGGGTACATAGTTGTAAAGACGAACAATAAGGCTGGTGGGCGTTGAAGGCTTTTTCTATTTGTCTCTATTTCCCCAAGAGGATTTTAGAGAGGATGCAAAGTACTTGCAGCAATGTGACTAGAATATTTCCTCAGAATGGTTGCTTATTCTCATTCTGTCTATTTTAAAATATAATGCTTATTGACTTTTTTGGATAGTTATAGAAGAAATGTACGGTCGTGATATAAAATTTGGAAAATACGGCAAATGTAAGGAGTGAAAGAAAAAGCATCCATAATTGATCTCATTATTTTGCAGGAGAGAGAAGGCCTAATTTCTATGCTTAACAGTCTCTTTCTCTTCGCTTTGTTCTCTTATTAGCCTTTCTCCGGTTCCTTGGTTACCCAGGTTAAAAGCAGTTTTGAAAGAGCATCCTCTCTTCTACAACTTGGTTATAGATACCCTCATTGGTATCATAGGTCTTGACTAGGGCACATTTTTGGAATTAATTGAAAAGATTTCTCTTCCCTTTTCATATGGAAGATAAAATTTATGTAACTTGGGTTTTTGATGTAGTGATCCCAGAGAATTAATGAATCAGGTTTAAGGCAGCACTTCTCAATCTTGGCACAAAGGCCATTTCAGATCAGAGGATTCTTTGTTGTGGGACTTCCCTGTGCATTGTAGGATGTTGATTAGCACCTCAGGCTTCTACATGCTACATATCAGTGGCAAAACCTCTTTGCTTGACTTTTAGTGATCAAAAATGCCTCTAGAAATTGCCAAATATTACCTGGGTGGGAGGGGGTGAAATTGCCCCTGGAGAGGACCACTGTCTTGCACACCTAGAAGTTAGAAGTGCCAGAGTCTCTAGACTTTCACTTGATCATGTTTTAGATATGAAATGTCATGAAGATAAGCATTTTAACAGAATTTCTGAAAACAGAAATATTAATAACCCGTGTTCCTATTGCTCTTTTTTTAATGAGATGCGCATTGTTATGAAGACATGAGAGGCCTGAATGTGAGTCTTATCAGTCACGAGTTAGTCAAGGGCAGAACAACCACTCTAGGTATTTAAATCAGAAAGGAAGTTTATATAGGGTACTAGGAGCTTTCAGAACCCTTAGAAGAGCTGGGTAGGAGAGTGAAGGTCAGGGAGGGCACCACTGGCTTTCAGGAAATCTGGAAAGCCGGACTCATGGAAAAGCCCTCTAGAAGATCAGAAGGTTGCAGGAATCCCATAGGGTTTGCTACTGATAATCTCAATAACTTGTAGAAGCAGTATGAGTCATTTTTAGAAAGAAACTTGGAAGCTACTGGCTCTCAGCATACTTGCCATCTGCTGACACTGGTGAGCCTGGCTCTAGCTGCTGCAGGATGAGGTGGAGGTAACGACTCTGCTTCCTCCTGTGCTTCCCGGATCTCATACGAATGCCCTTCAGTAGCCAAACCTAACTAAAATCCTGCTGGAAAAGTAGTCTTGGAAAAGTAGATTCCAGGCTTTCAGCCCTGCAGCCCCAGAGGGTACTGAGAATAGGGATGCGACTGAGATAGTAGAGAAGATACTGTGATATGGCAGAGGGTCAGTTATTAAAGTGTCTTTGTTAGCATTAGATTTGACAAGGGGCATAGGCTACTCCAGTGATGCTATATTGATAAAATAACCTTATGTTTCTTTGTCCGATTGTCATGTCTGGTACATTGTTAAGGCACTATAGAAGCTAAAGCTATGGGATGTGTGGCATGGATGAGGTTTCCTCGTAGTAAGACAAGCAAACCTGCCACTGCATAAAAATATATAAAAAATTCGGATGGTACAGCATAGCTTCATGTACTATTTATTTATTTATCTGATGCTATCTCACAATGTTCCCTCTAGTATCATTATTTAAAATATTCAAGTATTACTTTTATCATGAAAAATAAGCTTAATAAACTCAAAAAAATATTAATGCTGTTAAAAAATCCAATGTATAATATTCATTTTGCCATATATATTTCAAAAACATTATTTTAAAGGCTCTACATTTTTTAGTTATGTGGATTTAACATTTGTGCATAAATCTTGGTCCCCAACTTTAGTTAATGCCTTAGGGTAGGTTTCTAGAAGTGGGTAACTCATCTAAAACTGTAAATTAATTGCTGTACCAAATGTTTGGAGTGATTAGTTACCACCAGCAGCATATGAGAGTTCCTGTTTTCTGCCACTTTATGAACACTGAGATCAAACTGTTTATCTTCAAACCAAAGCAAACAAAAAGACTGCCATTTTTATAGGCAAATATTATTCTATTGTTGTATGGTTTTGCATTTCTTTGGTTTTACTGTGTGATTTTCTTTATTTAGATTTTGTACATGTCTTTAAAAATACTTATCATGGTATAGGTGATATAAATTCAAGGTACAAAACTCAAAATGAACAAAATGACAGACAGTGAGAAATAAGGCTGACTTTTCACCCCTCTTCTTCTGTCAATCGGTTTATCTCCTAGGAGGCAAGCATTTGCCTGCTTTTAGTGTGTACTCCAGAGACGTACATTTATATAAGGTAAAGTGTATGTATATGGATATATGTGAATATGAACACACATACATTTATAATTTTTATCAAGGGGTAGAATATTATGCAAACCATTCTGTAATCTTTTTTCAATGTATATTAGAGAAGTTTCCATATAATAGGCATTTGCCATGATTTATGTAACCGGTCCATTATTGATGATCATTTTAGGTTGTCTTTCGTTATTAGAATCCATGTTGTAATGAGTAACTTTGTGTCTACTGATTTTGCAGATGTAAGTGTATATGTCTAAGATAAATTCCTAGAAGTTCTTAAGCATAGATTTTATGTATTTTACGTTTTAACAGATATATGCACAGTTATTTTTAGTTTAATTGTAAAGTCACTAGTGCTTTTTATTAGAATAAAGCATCTACCTACTTCTTCCTTGAGTCAGATGGGGACCCTAGCCTAAGAATTTATTCTAATAGTAATGGCCGCAATGGCTGATTTTACGTGTCAATTTAACTGGCCTGTGGGGTGCCCAGATTAAACATTATTTCTGGGTGTGCCTGTGAGGATGTTTTGGATAAGATCAGTATTTGAATCAGGGGACTCAGGAAAGTATCCATTGCCCTTACTAATGTGGAGGCTCATGCAATTTGTTAAGGGCCTGATTAGAACAAAAGGCAGAGGGAGAAGGAATTCACCCCTTTTTTTCCTGTCTCACTGCTAGAGCCAGGGTATCTCATCTTCTGCTCTTGGACTGGGATTTACACCATTGGATTCCCCAGGAGGGTAGGGCCTTTGGACTCAGACTGAATTATATCACTATTTTTTCTGGGTCTCCAGTTCCTGATGGCAGATCATGGAGTTTCCCAGCCTTCAAAGTTGTGTGAGACAATTCCTTATTATCTATGTATCTCTCTATCTATTGTTAAAAAGGGAAAACCTTAAACAAGTTTAAATTTATCAGAGGTTTTTGAGCAAAAAAACCATCTGACAACAATGATTTGTGAATCGAGCAGCCTTCAGAATGAGAAATTAGGCTCTAAAAACTCCTGCCTGCTACATGGTGAAGAAGCATTTATGGACAGAAAATGGCAGTGGGGTGAAGAGTACAACCAAATTGGTTACAGCATGGCGTTTTGTCTTATTTGAATCAGCTGACTCCCTATGATTGGAGATGTCTTGGGCCCAGTACAGGAGTCTAGTCCAAATCAATGGCCTTTCACAAATTTTATTTAACACTATCTCTCTATCTCCTATTGGTTATACTTCTCTGGAGAAGCCTGACAAATTATAATGCTTACTATGTTCTACTCAATGTTCTGAGCACTTTCCCTATAAAAATTATTTAATTGTTATCACAGCTGTATACACTAGGTATCATTGTTAACATTTTCATGTTGCTGTAGAGAAAGCTGAGGCCTAAGAGTTTAAATAACATGCCTCAGGCCATTAGGGGCAGTGAGTGAGGGAGCTGGAATCTGAATCCAGGCTGTCTAGCTTTAGAGCCTAACCAGTTAGGCATTCTACTACATTACCAAGCAGACTGAGCTCATTCTTACAAGCAGTAATTCTGAATCTTTGTATAGCTTATTTGATGTTTAAGGCAATCAATGGTCCTCAGATGCATGTGACTTAATGATAAATCATATGCTAATTGTTGTAAGCCCAAAGGTACAGCTTAAAAAAATTTTTTTTTTAAATTTTGCAAATTGTGACACTTTGGTCCTTTCCCCACAGGATTTTAATTTTAAGTTTTTGAGGTAGACAGCCATATAATCTGTGGTTATTGTTAATTTGATCTCCTTGATGATATTATACCTCTAATTTATTTTTCATATTTTAACGTATTGGCTCAGACTTCCAGGATGCTATCATGTAATTTTGATGTCTTTTTTCTTCAGATTTCAATGGGAATGAATGTCCACAGTGGTACACAGTGTGTGGGATATTAATAGTAATTCATAGCTTTGGACAGAGATTCATGACCATAATGAGGGACTCTTCTTCATCACTTACAAAGAGTCCTTAATAAGGAATAAATGTTTAGTTGTATCAAATGCCTGTTGGGGGGGTCACATTTGAATATTATCACATATAATTATATTATTTGATTGACTGTATTTGATGATAACATGTTCTAATTACACCTATTGTTATAAAATGAACTTCTCCAGTGGCTGGAAACAATAGCCATCATTTATTTTGCTCATGAATGCAAGTTGACGGGACTTAGCTTGGCATTTCTAGCTGGAGTAGAGAATGGGAATTGTGGACTGCGGGTGGGGAATGGGACTTGGAAGTGGGGTGCCGTTTCTGTTATAGCTCTAAGGCAGTCTGGGTTAGACCAACCCACCCAGGTTAGGGGTGGGGGCTTCAAGTCATCCTGATACTAGTAAGAAATCCTTTGGTGGCAGGAGAGAAACAGCTCAGCTTCTCTGAGAGGTGTGTCAGAACCCAGGGGAAAGCATCCACCATCCAGAGGGAGCAAAAGATGCCTCAAGGCCCAAAACACAGAATACCTGTTCAGGGAAAGAGTGGCTGAAAGCCAAGGGAGAAACTGGATTGGGCCCCACAAAAGACTTTGAGGTGCCTGTGACATCGTTGGTGCTTGATCAGGCGGTCTGCACCTTAAAAAGGATCACACTTGATAATTCACTCTGAAGTCAGCACTGCATATGGTCTAGAAAGTCAGTGGCAGCCAGTGGGGAATTGTTTTTTGTGAATGTTTAGGCTGTAAAGAAGAAATACCTGAATGAATGAGTAAAGAAAAATCACAGAAATAGGACATTTTTCAGAGGGAGCCCCATGAGAGCCATGTCCCTATCTTTTCTCCAGTCTTCAAAGACCAACTCCCTAACATGAAAATGTTTGGCTCAAGTGGGAGGCTGTGTGGGTACAAGCTTCTACTTTCATTCCTTAGCTGTGACCTTGAATAAGTTGTTCAATCTATCTGCGCCTCAGCTTCCTCTTTTGTGAGATTAGACAAAAATAGCACCTTCTGTCTAGGAATATGAGTAAAGTTCAAATGAATATCTATCTGTCTATTGTCTGTCTATCTATCTATCATCTATCTATCTATCTATCTATCTATCTATCTATCTATCTATCATCTATCACCATCTGTCTGTCCTCTATCTACCATTTTCCAACATCATCAGGCACTACATAACCACTTTTGGTTAATGTTGGTCATTGTTATTTATTTATTTATTTATTTCTGAGACTCTCTATACAGGTACCAGATCACTCTAAATCTCTCCTCTAAATGTTTCTCATCCAAATCCATCATGTCTCAACACTCACTACAACCCTACAGGTGCCTCACAATCCTCAGTCTCCCTGATTCAAACCTCAACTTGGATAATTTTCCATACCAACTATTTGAAAAGTGCAGCTATGCTCTAGTGATTTCCTTATTTTATCATTTTTTAATCGAAACCCCTTTGCCCTACATTTAAGACTTCATTTCATTCTTTACTATGGAAATATACACACTCATATACATATATACTTAGACACATACACGCACAACATCTACATATATACTTAGACACATGAATGTACATGCATGTATGTGTATATACTTAAACACATGCATGGATGTTCTTACGTATATATACATATATATGGAGAGAGATGGAGTTTTGTTTGTGTTTTACATAAAATGTAATTTAGCATGTGTCTTATGTTACATTTCCCCTTAATTTTCTGTTTTTATGTATTGGGCTGGCTTTTTTTTTTTTGAGATGGAGTTTCACTCTTGTTGCACAGTCTGGAGTGCACTGGCGCAATCTCGGCTCACTGCAACCTCTGCCTCCTGGGTTCAAGTGATTCTACTGTCTCAGCCTCCTGAGTAGCTGGGATTACAGGCACATGCCACCATGCCCGGCTAATTTTTGTATTTTTAGTAGAGACAGGGTTTCACCATGTTGGGGCTGGCTCATTTTTTAAAACAGTGTCTTCCTGATATGCAGGTTTCTGGTTTTGTGCAGATGTCTACCCCCTTCTGCACAAGATCTCTGTTTTAGATAAGATGGACTCAAAATCCTGGAAGGTGGATTTTGATTTGTCTATAGTGGTAATTTTACTTTCATTTCACTAATGGAGCTCTGCGCAGCTGTTAACAAACAATGGGCTGGCTCAATAAAGGAAGACATGGCTAGTTAAGGTAAAAAGAAGACATACACACATGCTAAATTACTACTAGCAGTTATTGACAGAGGCAGGAGGCATAATTTTGATCAGTGGGGTATGGAGAATTTACAGGAAAGCTTTCTTTGTTCTTGAAAAAGAGACACAAGGAAGAACAGCTCCCCTTCCCTGTTGCCAGACTTTGCTGTACCAGACACCATGCGCAGAGTTGCCGAAGCTGCCTTGTGGTTAGGGGAGGCTTCCTGAGGACAGAGCCAATGTGTGTAGGAGGCCAAGCCAGGGCCACTGGGGAACAGGGTGGGATGCCCAGCCCTTGGACTGTCTTGTGAAAATGCATCTCCTCAGCCTTGGAGTGGCTGTCGGGTCTTCTGTCACTTGCAGCCGAGCACCTCCTAACCGACGCCGCTCCTTTGCTGTAGTTCCACTTTGTCTGCACAAGGGTCTCTCGCCAGCCTGGACTTCACTCATGTTAGTGGTTCTGGGTCACCACTGCTAAGAGAAGATTCTTCTCAGACTCTGTGGTACCCTGGAATCCCTTGCTATATATTTTTGTGTTTTTCTCCACTTCATGGGATTTTAATGCTGGATTGAGAGAAGCTGTATCATGGACAATCTAATGGCGTTTTAGGCCAAAATTACCGAACATTCTCCTTCTATGTGTCTGCATAAACAAATCCATACTTGTCCTTCATTTCCAAGGTCAGGCCTTACTGCCTCTGACAAGCCTTCCTTTCCTGCCCTCCAAGAGAATTAAACCTCCCTTTGTCTGTGCTATTGTTTTCTCAGGAATACTTCGCTTTTTTTTTGTTGTATAGCATCATTTATTAGACCTAACACTGTAATAAACTCTTTTCATATCCACATCTCATTTAATCTCTAGGACAACCAGTTCAGTTGGTGTAATTGTTGACATTTTACAGGGGAGGAAATTGAAGCATAGAAAGGTTAAGTGACTTTCCCCAAATTACACAGCTAGTAAATGGCAGCAGTGGTATCTGAAACTAGGTCTCTCCCACCCCAAAGCTTTACTCTTAATCAGCATGCTGTGTACTGCATCAAACAACTGAGCACGTACATATGTGTGTCTCTGTCGAGCGTCTTGAAGGTGAACTTCTTGCTCACTCTCTATTACCTGATCTGTTCGCAGCCTTTGGCACACAGGAGACACACAGGATGGGAGTGTGGAGCTCAGAAGGTTTGTTAGGCAGCACTTTGGACATCAACAGCTATGGAGGGGAAGGGGAAGGGTGTTTTAATTGTGTTTTCTTAGATTCTGTATTTTGTCCATTTGGCATCCACTCACTGCAGAATCCATGTATTAACTGTGTTCTTATTTTCTGTGTTTTCAATGCTTTGGTATTTGGGGGCCTTATAGGCCTGGGGAGAGACTGCTCCTCCCAGGGCTAGTGAATTCCTAAGGACAATCACAATTTACCTATGAACACTCCTTTCATGTGAAAATCAGTTCATACCAGGTTTATATCCCTTGCCACCTTCTTAGCTAATATACCCTCAAGCCTACGTTTTCTCTGCCCCGAATCATCTCAGGGCCAGGTATCAGGCAAGTAGAAACCACTCCTATAACCCACAGCTCAGTAGAATTATTCAGATTAGCCAGCCCTACGCTGTTCTCTCTGCCTTGTCATGGAAAGCCCAATGAAGACTGTGGCCTGGGCTCTGTCTCATTCCTACCTTCTCCTACTTGACCAAAGCCTGGTGCTTTCTCTATGGCCCTACATGGCATTTATTACACTCACAGATTCCTTGGGTGGCCTGCAGGCCACTCTTACTGCATATACCAAGCAGAATTCATTATTCTCATCATGGACACCTGCTCAGTCTCCTGTACCTATCATCTCAGAAGCATCCCTTCTACCTGGCAGAAATTCTGGAGTGGTTTTTACACTCTCCCTCTCTCCTTACCTGCTGACATTTAGTCTGTCACTAAATTTTGTCCAGACTGCATCGGCAATGCTGAGTGAGTAATCCCCCCACTCACTGGTGGTCCAGGGTGTCATCATCTCCCGGCTGGGCTCTTGCTGAGACTTCATGCCCAGGCTTCTCTCTGAGACCTGTGAGTGTAATCAACTTCTTCTTTCCAAGCCTTTTTCTCATCTCCTTCTGTGGCTGCACCAACTTTACCACACCGTATCCACCATGTGCATTCTTAGAAAAAAAGGGAAAGGGAAAGGAAGGGCAGAGAAGGAAAGGGTAGGGAAGAAAGCAGGATTGGGTAGAAGGAGAAGTCAATCTGTGATTCAGTCTCCTGATGAAAACTTCAGCTGACCCTACAGGGAACTCTGAAGGTGGGATGAGTCTGCAGGATTGTGCTCAGTTGGGTAGAGTGACCCAGTTGAGTGAAGCTCTTACATCACCACGTGCATCAGTCATGGGATGTGCGCTACCCTGAGAAGGGGGCACGTCCTGAGCAAGGAATCTTCCTTCAGTGGAGTCACTCCCTGAAGAGGCTGACAGCTGAGGACATTGGGCTGCAGCGTTCCCAGCAGTTGGAGAAGTAAGTCCCTCATTCCAGAGAGTTTTTGGTGGTGCTCACAGCCTCTACCTCGTCTGTACCACCACGTAGCTGGTTCTCTCTAGAACACCCTTCCCACTCACGCCATCTCTTTTGCTACTCCTGAGCTGCCGCTATCTGTCTCAGAGGGAGATTTGGACTTGGTACAACTAGAGCACGTGTTCTTTGCTCAGCATCAAGGAGGACGAAGCCTCAAACTGTGGGAGCTCTTGAGAATGCTTCACTTGCTTGGGTTTCTTAACTGATTTGGGTGCTTTTCAGCCTGCCAATTCTCCTCCCCATGGAGGTGTTTCCTCCTGCTTTGGAGACTGTCGTGAATCTTGATCAAATATTAACACTCTTCAGACTCTGACGGGTTGGGGGAGTGCCTTGCTCTCTGACCCCAGCCAGCTGGCCCGTCACTGCCCTCCACCACTTCCCGCTCAGCAGGGAGGGCCCTGCCTTGCTCTGCAGGGTGGCTGTGGGTGACCAGGAAGCATAGAGACTTGAGTGCAGCAAAAGCCTGACTGCTGGAGAAACGCCAAGGCTGCCTTGAATTCCCCAGGCAGCCTCAGCTGTGAGCCTTGGGAGGTCCCATGCACCAGAGAAGTAGGCTCTGGCCCCCTGACAAAGGACCTGCAGCAGGAGGTGAAAGTTGGGGACGGATGTGCTGAATGAGCCTATTCTTCTCTGAAACTCAGTCTCTGCTCATAAATTTGTGTCACTGTAAAGAATACACCCAGCTTCAAATTACTCACATCTAGAATAGGTCCAGCTGTCAAACCAAGCCATAGACATGAGGCCAGCAGTCACATTTTAAAGAGTAAGGCCTAATTCCTTCCTTGTTAAACTGTGGTGTTAGCTGAGCCTGGCTGGGACCTGAGGGCTACCTCACAAAAGTAAGCAGAGCATGTAGAGAAATGCAAGCCACTGAGTTGAGAAGCAGCTGGCTCAGTGTCCAAAGGAAGAGAAGTCCGACACAGGAACCCAAGGCGAGCCAGATAGAAATAGCTTAGAAGCAAGGAAGCTGGGATGGAACAGTGTGTCCACCTTTAGCGGCTGGCCTCAGCTCTCCCTGAGGGCCCATCCATTGTGCCAGTGGCTGCAGTAGGACTGTCAGGAGGAAAGGAAGCATCGTTCCCCTCCTTTGGAAGGGACTTTCACAGTAACCACCTCATCATTCAAGAGACACCGACTTTCTACTTCATGCCAGTTACTATGCTGGTGGTGCAGATTCCAAACTGACTGAGATGCAGACGTCCTCTGCTCTTCAAGAACTGAAAAGCAAGAGGATAAACAAACACTCAAACCCCTTTGTTTGAGGGAGTCTATAGGATATTTTCATTATACAGAATTTCTAACACATACAGAAATAGGCTAAATTGAAATGAGCCTGGACATGGAGGCTTATGCCTCTAATCCTAGCAATTTGAGAGGCCGAGGTGGGCAGATTGCTTGAGTCTAAGAGTTCAAGACCACTGTCAGCAACATAGTGAAATCCTGTCTCTCCAAAAACAAAACAAAACAAAATAAAATAACAACAAAAAAAATGCTGGGCATGGTGGTGCACACCTATAGACATAACTACCCTGGAGGCTGAGGTGAGGGATCATTTGATCCTGGGAGGTCTGGGCTGCAGTGAGCCTTGGTCGCACCACTGCGCTCCAGCTTGGGCAACAGAGAGAGACCCCATTGGTTAAAAAAAAGAAAGAGAATGAACCTCCATGAATGTGTCACCAATTTAAAATAGTTATCAACATAATGCCAAAAGTTGTTTCCTATCTACCTCCTTATATTGTTCCTTCAAGCATTTCTTGACTTCATATAATTTAATCTCTAAATAGTCTAGTGTACCTCTATATGATCACAGCTTTAAAAATAATCACAGTATTAATAATTAATAATTCCTCAGTATCATCAAATATGTAGTGAGAGTTCAAATTTGTCTTGGTTGTCCTACAAATATGTGTTTTCTTGAACAGTTGGTTTTTAAAGATCAGGATTCAAACAAGATTAAGTAGGTACATCTTCGTGCATGGTGCTATAGCACAAGGGTGGACAGAGGGCATGGAGTGGAGCTTTATGGCACAGAGCCTCAGGACGGGCTCCCTGGGTCTATCTCCAGGTGCTCACGGGGTTATGAGCACCAGCTCTAGGCACTGTCTTTGAAATTCCATCTGTGTGAAATGAGCAAATTCACCTCTCCAAGTCTCAGCTCAGCTCTTCATGTGCATAATCTATCAGGTTGGTGTGATCTTAAATGAGATGACATACAGCACTTGGCACATATTTTCACAGTAAGTGCTCAGTAATTCTGAATACAACCAGGTGCAATCACACATGTCTGTAGTTTCAGCTACTTGGGAGGCAGAAGTGGGAGGATTGCTTGAGCTCAGGAGTTCAAGACTAGCCTGGGCAACATAATGAACACATCTCAAAAAAATACTTCTGAATATAATTATAATGACAATAACAAAACAAAAGATGATGACATTTAATTAAGATCTGCAACCATGCAGGCATGTTCAAGGTAAAGCAGAATTAAGACATATTTTCTGCCAGCATGGTGGCTCATGCCTGTAATCCCAGCATTTTGGGAGGCTGAGACGAGTGGATCACCTGAAGTCAGGAGTTACAGGCCAGCCTGACCAACATGGTGAAACCCCGACTCTACTGATAATACAAAAAGTCAGCTGAGCATGGTGGTGAGCACCTTGTAATCCCAGCTACTCAGGAGGCTTTGGCAGGAGAATTGCTTTAGCATGGGAGGTGAAGGTTGCTGTGAGCCAAGATCACACCATTGTACTTCAGCCTGGGCAACAGGAGTGAAACGTTGTCAAAAAAACAAAAAAACCAAAAAACCCGCATATTTTCAGACAGAGATAATAAGCAGCTGTATGTAAAAGCAAGGAGTGGAAACCAAGTTTATCTGACAAATGGTGCAAATGCCCAGGGTGGAAGTATTGGGAGATGAGGTGGTAAAGAGTGTTGTGGCCAGACCATATGTCAAGGGCCATGTGTATAATGCTAAAGAGTTGAGAGTTCATCTCATAGCACTGGAGTAGGCAGCATTCTCTGGGGAAGTGATGGCACTGGGTTCTGCTGGCAGTGGTGTGGAAGAGCAGGCCCTGGAGGAATCAGTGTGGGCATAAAGTCTCAGCAGGAGCCCTGCAGGGAGATGATGACACCCTGGACCACCAGTGAATGTGGGGATTACTCCCTCAGCACTGCTGATGCAGTTTGGACAGGATTTAGTGGCAGATTAAAAGTTGTCAGGTAAGGTTAGAGGGAGAGTGTAAAAACCACTCCAGAATGTCTGTATGGGCTGCCAGGTAGAAGGGATGCTGCTGAGATAATAGGTACAAGAGCCTGGGCAGGTGTCCAGGATGAGGTTAATGAATTCTGCTTGAAATATGCAGAAAGAGTGGCCTGAAGGCCACCCAAGGAAGACACTGCTCTTACTCCCATGTCTTCCAATGCCCGAGGACTTGGTTAGGAGGAAAATGCAAAGGACTAAAGTTTTGCCTGGTATGTCTCCCCTGCCTGCTCTGATAGCTCATTGCACTGAGAGGATTCCAGGAAGACTGATGGCCTTTTCAAAGGCCACATTGTAAGCACAGTGTTGACAGCCAGTGAATAAAATCTAGACTGATTTATTTAAAATGTAGTTTATTGAGGGGAGAGGATCCAAGATGGCTGAATAGGAACAGCTCTGGAATGCAGTTCCCAGCAAGAACAATGCAGAGAGTGATTGCTCACCGCATTTCCAAACAAAATTTCACTGCCCACAGACCAGGGAATTCCCAGGCCAAAAAGTGCCATGAGTTTTCAGCATGGTGGTTTCAGCTAGTGCCAGCTTGGTGCACAGAAACTCACACAAATCTTGGTGGTCATTTCAACTGACACCTGGAATGGCTGGGAGACAGAGCAGCCCATTCAACAGAAAGAGATGGGGCAGAGACGCCAGGCGATCTGGCTCAGCGATCTGGACACAGGATGGTCCAGCTTAGTGGGGGGAAGAGCGACTGCCACTACTGAGGCAATCTGTCAATACTGAGGCAGTTCACACTGAAGCTGGGCAGAGTCTGAGGCAGCTGAGCAACACCTCTGCTGGCAGACTGTGACTAGACTACTCAATGTGGGGCAGGGCATCTCTGAAAAAAGGCAGCAGCACGTCAGGAACTTATAAATAAAGCTCGACATTCCTAGGACAGAACACCTGAGAAAAGAGGAGGTTGTGAGTTCTGCTGCAGCAGACTTAAAAGCACCTGCCCAGCATCTCTGCATGGAACAACAGAGCTCCCAGCACAGCACTTGAGCTCCTAAAAGGGACAGACTATCTCCTCAAGCAGCTCCCCAACCCCTGTATACCCAAAGAGACACCTCATAAAGGAGAGCTCAGGTTGATATGTGGCAGGTACCATTCTGGGATGAAGATAACAGAAGAAACTGGAAGCAACCCTTACTGTTCTGCAGCCCTCGTGGGTGATCCCCAGGCAAGCAGGATCTGGAGTGGACCTCCAGTGGTCCTAAAGCATAGGGGCCTGACTGGTAGAAGGAAAACTAAAAAACAGAAAGAAATAACTTCATCATCAACAAAAAGGATGTCCACTCAGAGACCCCATCCGAAAGTCACCAACTACAAAGACCACAGGTAGATAAAGCCACTAAGATGGGAAGAAACCAGTGCAAAAAGGATGAAAACACCAAAGACCAGAATGCCTCTCCTCCTCCAAAGGATCACACCTCCTCACCAGCTAGGGATCAAAGATTAATGGAGAATCAATCTGATGAATTGACAGAAACAGGCTTCAGAAGGTGGGTAATAACAAACTTCTCAGAGCTAAAAGAACATGTGCTAACCCAATGTGAGGAAACTAAAAACCTAGAAAAAAGGTTAGAGGATATGCTAACGAGAATAAACAGCTTAGAGAAGAATATAAATGACTTGATGGAACTGAAAAACAGCATGAGAACTTCGTGAAGCATACACAAGTTTCAATAGCCGAATTAACCAAGCAGAAGAAAGGATATCAGAGATTGAAGATTAACTCAATGAAATAAAATGAGAAGGCAAGAATAGAGAAAAAAGAGTAAGAAGAAATGAACAAAGCCTCCAAGAAATATGGGATTATGTGAAAAGACCTAATCTACGTTTGATAGGTGTACCTGAATATGATGGAGAGAATGAATCCAAGTTGGAAACCACTCTTCACAATATTATTATCCAGGAGAACTTCCCCAGCCTAGCAAGTCAGGCCACCATTCAAGTCCAGGAAATAGAAAGAATACCACAAAGATACTCCTTAAGAAGAGCAACTCCAAGGCACATAATCGTCAGATTCACTAGAGTTGAAATGAAGGAAAAAATGACAAGGGCAGCCAGAGAGAAAGATTGGGTTACCCGCAAAGGGAAACCCATCAGACTCACAGTGGATCTCTCAACAGAGACCCTAAAAGCCAAAAGAGAATGGGCACAGAAATACAGTAGCAACCAGAGTTTTTCATTGGAAGATTCTTTAAATGTTATTAATGCAGCTAGAGTGTTTATTCCAAGGTGCTCTTCTGTTCCATTTCTGCCTATCGAAATTCCTAGCACTTTTCAAGGGTTACTGCTTTTTTGAAGACTTCTGTGATCATCCCCCATAGAAGTGATCTGTGTTTATTGTGGCTACTCACCACCCAATTCATGTAGTTTCATGTATATATATATGAAACTAGGTATTGTAGGAACATATTTCAAAAAATAAAAGCTATTTATGACAAAACTTCTGGAATGGTGAAGTGAGGATGTTCATAACTCCACTCCTTCATAAAGGCAGCAAAATCACTGACAAAAACTGTCAACATTGACTTTTTTAGAACTCTGAAAATTAACCAAAATCTGTCGAGGTTATAGGGAATGTATATTCAAGAAAAATGACTGACTGTCAGGAAGAACAGTGAGCTTTGTGGCATTTGAACTTTTTCTATTCCCAAACTTCTTTCCACAGAAGAATGAACATTAGAGTCTTTGTAACCACAATGGGTGTGAAAACTAGCAATATCAGCCACTGGATGGGGCAGACTAAGTTAGAGCTCCCCCAAAAGCCCCATCCCTAGTAAATTGTCATTATTTGATATGTCTGCCAATTTCCCAAAAATGATGAGTTTGCAAGTTGTTATTATTTTCCCCAATATAGGGCTTACTCAGAAGGAAACACTGTATCTCCAGGGCATTTTTCAAAAATTATCAGTGCTAGTTTTTAAATATTGAAGCTGCCTGAAGTAGAGATACAACCTGGGGCAAACAAGAAGCTGACCAAAAATCTTAGAAGACTTTAAGAAATGAAATGGCCATAGAGGATTTTAAAAGCTCTGATATGTTTCTGCAGATCTAGAAGGCCATGATCATGGGCAAGACTGTGCACATGCTCAGAAAATATCTGAGGTAGTTCTCATGTCTTAACTCTGGCAGACCTAAAGGATTTTCTCAAGTAGGAAGTGAAGGCTAAGACAGAGTTTTAAACTGCCCTAGTGCTGAAGGCACAACTCAATATGCACACAGAGCTCCTCTGCAAAGGTAGAAGACTTATTGCCTGGAGGCATTTTTAAAAAATTTGTGTTCTCTCATTACATGACCATTAAGTTAGACAGGCAGAGTTCAGTGATTACACAGTATAGGAAATACTGACTTTAAAGAATTAGTCCAGGGAAGTCACCAAACAAACAAACAAACAAACAGCTATAACAATAGTAACAACAAAATACAGCAGTAATAATAAAGCTTGGGAGAGTGGGTCAGGTCTCATTTCCAGAGTTGTCATACTCTGTTATCCAAATTTCAACCAAAAATTACTTATGAGACAGGCAAAGAAACAGGAAATTATGGTCTATATATAAGAAAAACAGTTATCGATAGAAACTGTTTCTGATGGTACCCAGATGTTGGACTTACTAGGCAAGCACTTTATATCAGCTATCATAAGTATGCTCAAAGAAATAAAACCATGTCTAAACAATTAAAAAGAATCACAAGCACTGTGTCTGACCAAATAGAAAATATCAATAAAGAGACAAAAACTATAAAGAAGCAAATAGAAATTCTGGAGTTGCAAAGTTTAATAACTGAAAACATTTACTAGAGGAGCTAAACATCAGATTTTAGCTAGCAGAAGAAAGAATCAGCAAATGTGAAAATAGGACAATTAGATTATACAGTTTGAGAAGAAGAAAGATAAAATAATGAAAATGAACAGATCCTTAGAGAGACCATATGACACCATGAAGTACAACAATACATAACAGGAGTCTCAGAAGGAGAGCAGAGAGAAAGGAGGGAGAAAGCATATTTGGATAATGGCCCTAAACTCCCCAAATGTGATGAAAAATATTAATCTACACATCCAAAAAGCTCAACAAACTCCAAGTTAAAGATGAAAAAATTAAAATGTAGACATAATCATAAATGATTATAAGCCTAAAACAAATTTAGCTAGGTTATAGGTTTATAATCAGTATATAAACCCCAATATGTTATATAATAGCCATAAACAATCTGAAAATGGAACAAAAATAATTCTATTTACAGTAAGAAAAATAATTAATTTAGTATATTCTATATACACAGAATGCTTAGGAATAAATTTAATAAAAAGAACTACAAGACTTATATACTGAGAACTGCAAAACATTGTTGGAAGAAATTAAAGAGGGCCAAAATAACATTTTATGTTCATGGATCAGAAGGCTTAGTATAAATTAAGATAGCAACACTCTTATATAAACTATAGCTTCAACGTGATATAAAAATTCTAGCTGCCCTTTTTTTCCTGTGGTCTTTTGTGCTTCTATACAAATTTTATGGTTGTTTTTCTATTTAATTGAATAATGTCATTGAAATTTTAATAGGTATGCATTGACTCTGCAAATCCCTTTGGGTAATATGGAAATTTTAACAATATTAATTCTTCTAACCCATGAAAACAGGATATCTTTTCATTTATTTATGCCTTTTTCAATTTCTTTCATTAATGTTTTATAGTTTTTTAAAAATTTTACTATATATATATATATTTATTGAACTTTAGGTTCTGGGGTACATGTGCAGAACATGCAGGTTTGTTGCATAGGTACATATATGGCAATGTGGTTTACTGCCTCCAACCCCCCATCATCTATATCTGGCATTTCTCCCCATGTTATCCCTCCCCAACCTCCCTATCCCCTGCTGTTCCTCCACTAGTCCCGCCCAGCAGACCCCAGTGTGTGATGCTCCCCTCCCTGTGTCCATGTGTTCTCATTGTTCAACACCCACTTATGAGTGAGAACATGCAGTGTTTGATTTTCTGTTCTGCATTTCAGATTGCTGGTCTTTGTGGGGGTGGGACCCGCTGAGCCAGATAACCTGGCTCCCTGTTTCAGCCCCTTTTTTTTCAGTTGAATGGGTGGTTCTGCCTCCCAGCTATTCCAGGTGCCAGTTGAAACAGCCACCCAGGTTTGCGTGAGTTTTTGTGTGGAGACCTGCTGTGCCAGCTGAAACAGTCATGCTGGAAACTCATGGCACTTTTCAGCCTGGGAATCTCCTGGTCTGTGGGCAGTAAAAACTAATTTTGAATGCGGTGATCACTCACCCTCTGCGTTGTTCTCACTGGGAACTGCACCTCAGAGCTGTTCCTATTCAGTCATCTTGGATCCCTCTATCTGGATACTTCTTCAATGTTTTATAGTTTTTGGTGTACAGGTTTTTCATCTCCATGGTTAAATTTACTCCTTAGAATTTTTTTGTAGCTACTATAAATGGGATTGTTTTCTTGACATCTTTTTCAGAGAGTTTGTTGCTAGTGTGTAGAAATGCTACTGATTTTGCATGATTTTATATCCTGTAACTTTACTAAACTCTATACTTTAGGTAAATTTTGTGATATTTGAATTAATTAGCAGTTAGGAAAAACAGAAGAGGTACATGGTGGGAGAGTAGATTTAATGAGAATTCATGCCTCATCTGTGAGGTTTGAACCCCATTTTGGGTGTGAGTACATTGCTACGGGAGGTTCAAAACTTCTAACCAGTAATATTTTCCTCAAAACCTTCAGCCATTTCCTCCCTTCTTTCTTTCTTTTCTTAATTTATTCTTTATTTTAAACTTTTTTTTCTTTTAAAGTTTTAGTTAGAAATATTTTGGGTATTTGCAAAATATAAAATTGTGCAATGAATGGCCATTTAGGTATCCACCCAACTTAAGTAATTCAACATTACTAATTTAGTTGAAGATAACTGTGGACTTTTCTTTCTCTGGCAAAGTTTTCATCCTCCCAGAGCATTAGATTTAGTTTTACTAGACTGTATTTTTCTTCATCCTCCTCATATTTTAGCTTAATGCCCCTTGATCGGCTTGATGAGTTTCTGAGAAACATTCTCATCCTAAAGCATTAGGTGCCCTTCATTTTAGCATTTTAATTCAGGTCTCTAGAAAACCAAAGCTGACCATTGAGGCTCCTCAATGTTATTTCTCTTTCAGGGCTGACTGGATGAAGGGCAGAGATACAACTTATCAGCACTGCTCATGGCCTCTGGGACTTAATCAGGTTTTGAATCACTCAAGAAACATCTCAGGTTCCTTTTCCACATCCATAGAAATTAGAGGTCTAGAAGGGGTAGGTGATACTGAGTCTGCAAATTGAATGCTGTCTCTTGTAGAGATTTTCCAGACTATTTCCTGTAAACAACCAGTAAAAATTCAGCAGGGTGGTTTTACACACATATGGGTAAGAGTCTTGGTTAGAGATGATTGGAAGTCTTGAGCATAATTTTTAAAAAATGATGCTAAAGAGAGATCAACGTAAAAGTGTGTGCTTAGGCTCTTAAAATCAGTAACATGCAACGTTGGTACACTAATTAGAAATTTCCAATGCTCTGTTGAAATCCTTCCTGGAAACCATTTATGAATCCCAGAGATAGGAGGTCTGCTGACCCTAGTTCTGCACAGAGAACATGATGTCATGGACAGTAATGTGCTCCTCAGCTGTGAGCCCCTGGGAGGACAGCTCCAAGTCTTTCCCTTTTGTTGACAGATTCTTCAGCAGCTCCTGATGGCTCCACAGTGTTGTGCTTCATGGACTATTGTTCCACATGGCATCTTCATGCATTGTCTTGCTTCTGTTCTTGAAGCTGTGTCTCATACTTCTCTAGGCTGACACCTCTCTGGCTATTTATAGGATCCTGCTGACACAGGCCATGGCTTCTTTTGCTGGAGCTGGTGCAGGGTCCTCCCCTCTAATACCTCCATTCCTGGGCTGAACTGTGACTCCAATTCTGTGTCAAGGGACATGTGTTCATGGATCAGAAGGTTTAATATTAATGCCTTTGGATGTTGCACTTGGAGTTTGGGGTTAGAACAATGCCACAGGATGGAAGGAGGATGGGGCCACTTCCCCTCTGTCATCCCTGGGGCTTAGATCTGAGAGTGTGAACCCTGTGGGAGAGAGTCCCATTAGGACAAATCTACCCATCTGCCTGGAGCCTGGGAGCTGCCTCAAAGCCCACCTTGTCCATTTGTCCTTTCTCTCCTTTTTGGTAATATAATGAGACTCCCCAGGTCAGTACAGTGCTTCTTCTCGAAGCTGCAGATGAGTGGCTTTGCTGAAAATTAAGCCTGCATTTTCCCGGAGCTCTGCCAATTGTGTAGTGCAGAGTCCTAAAAGCTTTTTGAGTACCAGTTCTGGGCATTTAGCTTTACTTTCCATCCTTTGTAAACAGCAATAGTAGCAGAGTGTACTTTAAGGACAAAGCAGCAGGAAATCCTTTGAGACTTGAGGCCTTTTCAAGTGTTGAGATGGGTGCCAGGCAAAGCCCTCTATGTGACTTAAGAGTCATTGTGTGCCCCCGCAGCTCTCATAGCTGAGGGGCTCAGCACTGCTCAGGCTCCTGCCCTGTCTGCAGCTAGCTGTGGCCTCAGATGTGCCCCTACCTCTCTTGGTTAGCACCCTCCTGGGGGCTGAGCAGACCTTTCCACACGTTATCCTCTTTCTTTTATTCTGGGTTCAGCTTGAGCAGCCTGATTTAGGCACTTTCCTGGAATGGGAGCTCTGTAAAGATAGCTATTGCAAATGGGATCATTTTTTGATATCTTTTTTGGATAGTGTGTTGTTAATAGATGCATTACATGTAAAATGTAATATATAGATATTACATGTGAGAATGTTATAGAAATAATGTTTCTATACATATAATATTTCTAGTGTTTCTACATTATGGACTTTTGTATGTTGATTTTGTATGCTATGTGTATCTTGTTCATGGCTGTGTCCTCAGCTCCCAGAACAGTACCTGGCACACAGTCAGTCAGTAGTAAGTGGTTTGTCACCTGTGACAAGTCTCTTGCAATCGAATCCTCAGTTCCTATGCACTTTATAGTGTTAAAATTGATCTGTTATTGGAGTTGAGATCTTTAGGAAGTGTCCAGCTTTGGATTTGGGCTCAATGTTATATTTGGGAAATTTGGAATTTTTCACAACCACCAGAAATGACAGTTGTATCTGCTTATGACTGCGAGTGGAGTGTCTACATGGTTCTATGTTGGTTCATTTGAATGGAGAATCTGAGGTTCTTGTGCCCAATGTCTAAACTGCTGCTATCTCTATGATTACAGAAAACCAAGTAGAAAGTAGGCCAGGTCAGGGTCTGGCAGAACCAGACTGAAGCCCGGGAACGTTCTTAAAGAGGTGGACCCTGGGGTGAGCAGGGCCCTTCTGAGAACGGCAAAGGCCCTAGCATTCCTCTGCTGTGGCTTTGGCCATGACAGACATGGACCCCAGGGAGCTGGGGCTAATGATCTAGCCTTTAGAAATAGGCTGTTCTTGTGAAAAGTGGGGCTGAGAAAAAAAGTGCTGGGTGAGAGAGAGAGATTGAGAAAGAGAGAACAGAACAGACTGGAATTTCGAGCAAGTTAGCTTATCTAATACTTGCATTTGGAAGGCATGGGCTGGAGCCTACTTTGGAGAGAACTGAGTCTGGGGGAACATGGTCTTGAGCTACTGATGGCTCACTGCTCTAGGAGAAAGGGGCAGGGAATGTCTGAATCTGGGGAAAGTAAGGGAATCAGGTAGATGCCACGAACCAAGGCCCTGTTGCAAATTCAGCAGTGTTGCTTCTAGGAGCAGAGAGCATGGCTTAGCTAAATATAACTCAGAAGACCACCAATAGAGGAATGAGAATCAAGATGTGTGTATGTTGACTTAGTCTCATAATGAGGCTCAGGGAGAGACAAAGGGAAAATAGCAAAAGCCCGAATGTTGTGTAGGATGCAGAAGAGGCAAGAGAGAGATGATTTCTTCTTGTCTAAAGCTGCTTGGTGTTCTAAGCAGGTTAAGATGGAAGACCCTGCACTTGTGGAGCTTCTATTCTCATTAGGAATTCAAGATATCAAACCTGATTCCACTTGCCAGAAATGTCTGAGTCCCATCTCTGTTCCAGCCAAGAGTCTCAAGGAGCTTGAAGGTGAATTTGACACAAATCGACTTCTCTATGCTGCCTATGTCCCATGACAGATTCTCCAGATCTACAATGATGGAGCATTCACTGCATCAGGAAGCAGCTCATTTGTTACAACTCAGGTAGCCAGGGGACCCTGAAGGCATCCTGAGCCCTCAATAACACAGGCCCATTCAGGGAGAAAGAGGTTGGACCAATAAAGTAAGGTTCATACACAACAAGCAGAGATGGAATGAACTGCCAGGGGAGCACGGGAACTGGTGGCTGAGTTCCTCTTCTGCAGGGCAAGGCAGCTTCCACTGGGCTAGGGAATGGCTGTGAAACAGCAGAATCACGTGGGGCAGACAGGATGGTTTTCCCACTGCATACTATACCTCCTATGTCTCCGTTTTCATTAGCCTTGGATTCTAGTCCCCGTGGGATAGTAAGAGAGTATCTTCGCTGCACCCAAGGAAGAAGCTGGGGCTGAATACACCACCCAGAGAAGAAAGGTCTTGCTAAAATATCTACATTGCTCAGGATAGCCCTGGAGAACAATTCTGAAAAACTGAGAGAGAAGAGAGAAGCCAAAAATGTGAATACAAGCTTGCCAGTTTCCAGAAGTCTATTCATTTTAGCTGATCTGTGTTTATTGAGCACACATTATAACCGTGGTTCTTGGGTGGGTGAATGAGATCTCAGGGTTATGACCCATCAATGTGTGAAAGTTAAGTACTGACAAGAGGAATGGGGTGTAGGTGCCACCTTAGCGGGACAAACATTGCAACTGTGGTTGGAGGTTATTCTCATCTGGAGCAGGAGTGAGAATGATGGGCACGACCCACATAGGGAGAGGGTAGAAGAGGCCTTTCAGAGGCAGAAATGACACCAAGGAAGACTCAGGCATAGGACTTGACAAAGCATTTCCGAGAGATTGAAAGACCCATCTGGGCATAATGGATGCAAAAGAGAGAGGAGGTAGACAGGAAAGTTGGGGCTAAATGGGGAAGGACTTTGCATGCTGCATGAAGGAGTCTGCACCTCATGTTTAGCTGCGGCATCAGTTTCCCTCCATCTACTCTGTTGGGAGGAAGTTTTCCACTCCATAAGTCCTGATGAGCAGCCTTCATGTGCCCTTGTGTCTCAGACTTGAATCCTATTCCGCTATCACCATCTTTTCTACAAGGTGATAGCCTTCACACCCTGGGTTCTTCCTCAAAGGCAGGGAAGTGCAGTGGGCAGATGTGCAGATTGGGAACCTAGCTGACCTGGGCTGTAATCCTGCCCCTGCTCCATTTTAGCTTCATGACCATAAGCAAGGACTTCACTGCCCTAGCCTCAGTGATCTCATCTTTAAAATGGGGAAATTAGCATCCGCCTGACACGTATGGTCAGTGATGGTATGTATGTGAGTGTGCCAGGGAAACTGAAGCACCTCCCGGCATTCTCTGTGCCCCTGGGTTCCTGTGGTTCTACTTGGTGTGAAATAAAGAACTAACTGACCTTGAACTCTGTATTCATGTCTTTTTAGTTTTTTTCTGCTATGTTGGCAAGGTGCTCAATAATAAGAAGCTAAGACAGGGAAATCATCTAGAAACTTTGAATTCACAGAGGGAAAATAATACAAATATCTAAGTGCCATGTATGCAATATAAATTCATAAGGTATATTGCACATTTTAGGAATATATCGCCATACTATATATTCTAAATGTCACATAATGGGCTCAGTTTTCTGATATCTCAAATATATCTTACAGGCTGTCAAGTATATTTTAGAAATGAGTATCTTTTTAATGGCCCATAGTGGGTAACCTCAGCAGAATAGGAGAAAATTCATTATTTCTCCTGGTGCTAAGTGACTTTTACATTCAGAGGTGATCAGGGAGAGTGAAAAAAGAGACAGTTCTTTTTGGTTTGTGGCTTAGGAGGGGTTAGGGAGGTAAGATGCATTCACAGGGCACTGCATAAATGGCCTGGATGGGAGATGAAAACTATGCTAAATAATAGGAGGAGGAGGGGTGCGGGAGCCTCCACTGAGCCAGATGAATAGCGTGCAGAGTGGAATACTGGCCAGCATAAGCTCGAGATGCTGTTTAACTTTCTGGCTCCATGACACTTTCCAGGAGAGAAAGGGAAGGATTTGTTGCCACTGATGTAGGGGTGGGAAGGGAGAACCAAGGGGGGGGAGCGAAACTATATTGAGTACCTACTGCAGGTCAGATACTTCTTCTAGGTTATCTTAATCCTCCTCAGATCCTTGGAGGGTAGCAGTTTTGTCTCTGTTTTGCTGACAAAGGAGCAGGTTCAGAGCTAAGTAACATGCTAAAGGTCATACTGCTT
This sequence comes from Plecturocebus donacophilus, assembly GCA_004027715.1. Classification (NCBI taxonomy): domain Eukaryota; kingdom Metazoa; phylum Chordata; class Mammalia; order Primates; family Pitheciidae; genus Plecturocebus; species Plecturocebus donacophilus. The sequence continues at coordinate 36,301 of PVKP010019295.1, forward strand.
GGGCCTAGAGCCCAGATGCATATGACTCCAAGTCCAGCCTCATGAGTAGAGGATGTGAGGTTGGACTCTTTGCATTTGCTGAGGGCTGGCCTGCTGGCGAGGCTGTCCTGCATTTTCTCCTGGAGATGGTGGCTGAAGGATCTTCAAGGGCTCCAGAACCTGCTGGTTGTTATCATCAGTATCTGTAGCAGTGGGAGGAGCTCAGCCACGGCAGGTTTTCCTAAATGCATCCAGAGGGAAATGCAAAGACCCATCCCTGGGTCTTCTTCTCCTTGACATACTCTATTCCCTACCCAAATACCAAGAGCTGTCAGCCCGAAGACTAGGCGGGAAGGATACAGAAGACAGGCAGCCAGGACCAAGGCACTGCCGAGGCAATTCTGCTAGAGCAGGAAGCTTCCACTCAACCTCATTGCAAATGGATGGTGAGATACCCTTCCTGGCAAGAAGCTAAGCAGCTTTGTTAACCTGGGAAGGAAGGGCCCACTGAGGCATTAGAGTGTCTCCAGGCCGATGAGCTTAATGAAGAGACTGACAGGGCTGGTTCACAGGGCTCCAGAGGGCTACCCTCATGGGAAAGACTAAAACTCTGAGGAGGGTCATCAGTTAAGTAAGACCAGATGATGGGTGGGAGTTGAAGCACAGTGGAAGGGAGAAGGAAGGGTCAGAGTAGGCAAAGGGGAGTGGTCAGGAGGAATTCTGAAGCTGTCCTGTTGAAGCTCCTGTTATTTTTATGACTCACAGAAGGCTTCTGCTCTGGGAGATTGGGGCTTATTTACATGAAGGAGAAAGGAAAGGACATGGTGGACCTTGTCCTGGCTAAGCTGGGCCACTGAGGTCCCCGCCTGCACAAGGTCTGCTGCCCCACGGTGGCTCCTCAGAGGGGGAGATCTGAATCTCATGGATATGTTTTCTTAGAGTATTTCCAGCCCTGAAGCCCATTCTCCTCCATGCCTCTGCCACCAAGCGCTGCCTCCATTTGGAGGCAATCCAGAGCCAGGTGGGACAAAGGACTCACCATCCCTCGGGGCTCATTTCTGGATATTGTTTGGTGTGGTTCCAGCCTTATTCTCAGTCTGAGACTCACCCAGGACTCAGGTCAGGTGAGTGGATCTTACCTTTTGCTGAGGCTTTCCCATCCTTTCTTCGAAAAGGGTCCCCCAGGACATCTGCTTCTCAGGCCTGGGGCTCTGGTCCCAAACCTTTCTCTTCTACTGGGGCTGGCTCTGAGCTCCAGAAGCCTTTGAGAAATCCCTTTTCCAACCCTTCTGGCCAGCGCTACCCTCCAGCTCCTCCTCCAGGCCAGATCTGTAGCTTGAGGTTCAAGTTTAGTGGTCAGAAGGCTGACATGCTGATTGTGAATACCAAGGTTCGTTCAGAATGGGCCCTGCCCATGCTGCAGGCAGAAACTATTTTCAACATCACCCGCATAAACACTGTTGCTCTGCACCAGTTTGCTTGCTGCTGACTTGCTGAGCTTGGCTGTGTCTTGGGATATGATGCCATTCGCCTGCCCTGAATGACGGGATGGAACTCTGACTGTAATGACTGTAACAATAGATATTTATTGAGTTCTCCTGAGTTTCCTGAGGACTTTTCTAAATGCTTTCTGCCATCTAACTTCCTGCAGCCTCCAGGCGCTGATGATTCTCATTTTACAGATGAAAACACTGCCTATGGTCATCCAGCTGAGATCTGGTAGAAGCAGGATTCAAACCCTGGCAGTCTTGCTCCCAGGCCAGGACTTTTGTCTGCTCCATTTCCCTGCACATAAATCCTGCACAAATGCAGGTTGGGCCATGAGATAGGAGAACATCAAGCATTCCTGGAGCTTAGGGACTCTGATCCAGAGCAGCCTTTCAAAAGCAAAGAGGGGTGCAATATAGAACGCAGGCTTTGGAGTGAGACAAACATGCTTTGAAATCCTCAGCCTTGTGGCTCTGGAAGAGTTGTTATACTTTGGACTTCAGTTCACTCATCTATAAAATGGGCTTAATAACTGCTACTTTGCAGGGTTTTGTGTGAAATAACAAACATTGAACACAGTACCTCAAATGTTGATCATGAAAGCTCAACGGCTAAAAGCTCTTATTACCGAGATGCGCAGGAAGCTACCGCCTTTGTAGCAAGTTGTTGTTCTGGCTACCTTTGCTTCTGCTGGAGGCAACCCTGGACAAATGCTATGGAAATATCTCTCCTTGCTAATAATTACCCAAATGCTGTGACAGAGGAAACAGGAAGGCATCATAACAGAGAGCCTCTTCCGTACAGCACCTTGGAAAAACTCTAGCTTTTTGCAGCAGCTTCTGCCGGTCCCCAGACAGCTGGACGACAAGCCAGGTGTTGAGTGGTAAGGAGGAGGGAGGTACAGGCCTGTTCCAAAGGGACTTCCCAGGCAATGGGAGACAGCACCATACAGTGTGGGTTGTTACATGAGAGGACTCATCAACAAATGCACCGAAAATGATTTTCATTTAAAAAAAAAGGAGCCCGGGCGCGGTGGCTCACGCCTGTAATCCCGGCACTTTGGGAGGCTGAGGCAGGTGGATCCTGAGGTCAAGAGATTGAGACCATCCTGGCCAACATGGTGGAACCCCGCCTCTACTAAAAATACAAAAGATCAGCAGGGCGTGGTGGCGGGCATCTGTTGTCCCAGCTACTGGAAAGGCTGAGGCAGCAGAATCACTTGATCCTGGGAGGCAGAGGTTGCAGTGAACCGAATTTGTGCCTCTGTACTCCAGCCTGGCAATAGAGTGAGACTCTGTCTCAAAAAAAAAAAAAAAAAAAAAAAAAAAAAAAAAAAAAAAAAAAGAAAAAGACTATTCCAATGAACTGATTGCAGACTGGAAACGTGCAGACTTCAGTACAAAACAAAGGTGCATTCCAAGTGAACAAAGACAGGGTTTGTCTTTTAGAGAGTAAGTTCCCACCCAGGTTCCCACTCTGGTCTGCTTATGCAAATGAGGGATGTAAATGTGGTGAGTTCTGATTGCTTGAGGCTTGCTGATTTCTGATTGGTCATAGTCTTGGTTGATTCAGGCATCATAAACAGGAACAGATAGCTATGAAAGTCCCAAAGTTAAGCAATCCTGGAGTTTTTACCCTGAATGCAGAGTACATGTGTGACCTCTAGGACGCAAATGACTTCTGGGCTCTATTTTGAATTTAGGTCCCATTAGCTACTCAGAATCCATCTTGAAGGACTGATTATTTTAGGATTCAGGGTCTCTGGTGAGTCACCTTCTCCTATTCATGTCCTTGTGTAGAACCCTCCCAGGTGTATGACTTTGCTTTGGCTATTGGGACACCAACCTATGTGATGTAAGCAGAGGCTCAATTGATATGTGTGCATCACGGTGAGCCCTCCCAGGGCCTAGCATGTGATGAGGCCAAGGCAGCCATGCAGAGAGATCACATGGAGGAGAACTGAGATGCCCCCCAGCCCCACCACAATGCCAGACACGTGAACGAGGCATCAAATACAAACCAGACCCCAGCTGACTTTCCATGACCACAAATGCATAGAACTTTCTTCTCTAAAATTAGGGAAGTACCAGAGTTCACCTCATGTGCTTCCCCAGGGACCTGGCTGTTGCTTTCTCACCTTTTCATCTCCTAAAGATGGGCATAAATTTAATCTGCAATGGCTTTCGTGGGGCCTCTCTGCCATGACTTATCTGTCTGCACACAGCAAAGGATAGATTCACTCTGTGCAGTAACTTGCTTTGTGGACCAGGCAATGTGCTACACTTCCAGCGTGCCATCCGGGCAGCAATCCCATATAACCTCTGCTTATCCTGAACTTCAGGCTCCCTTGCACACCTGCCCAGTCATTCCTGCTTCCATACAGAGTCAGTTGTGCTTATTTGCATACACTTCTACATAGACACACACCAGGCTCTGCCTAGCTTTGTGGCAGCTCATTTTCTATGCTTTTGCTGGAAACGAGGTTCTCCATTCATTTCTGGGATTCTAGAGGCAGGCTTGTTAAGAATGCATAGCCAGCCTGATCTTCTGCTCTGTGGATGGTGTTAAATACTCACACACCACAGCTCTGCCAAGGAGCAGGGATAAATATGGCAGGCATGAAATGGGTCTAAATTGCTCTTGATGGCTCTATTCAATAATGTTGGTCTTTTCCTAACAGTGCTATATAACAATAGTCATTTTCAAAATGGGGTACTGCAGTTGTTTTTAAGGAGGAATTGACAATTTTGACCTACAGAGTAGTAATTTGCAAAATGTTCTTTCTTTGAGCCATTCACTGGGAAATGCGGGAAGCCCAGAAGTACAGAATTTGAGGCAAAAACGGCTGTAACTAATGATAGCCTAAGTGCAGAGACAGCGCACAGGCTAGTGATGTTCTGGAGTCAGAACTGAGGCCAGGGAGAGGCAGAAGCGAGAGTTTCATTATAGACAATTGGACTCAGAAGACCCTGAATAAACCTTATTTTACTTCACTTTGCAGGCACATTTTACATTGTTGGCTCTGCACTTCACAGCCCCTAAATGGGATTCAATCCAGGGAAGTAACTGCATTAGACAAAGAGACAGTGGTTTCTAGAACCACTTATAATAGGTACCTGTTAAATGCTCTGAATCCTCCAGAACATGTGCTGAGCACTTAGATTCTTTCTTACTTTTTCTTTTTCTTTCTTTCTTTCTTTCTTTTTTTTTTTTTTTTTGGAGATGGAGTCCCACTCTATTGCCCAGGCTGGAGTGCAGTGGTATGGTCTTGGCTCACTGAAACTTCAACCTCCTGAGTTCAAACGATTCTCCTATCTCAGCCTCCTGAGTAGCTGGGATTACAGGCGCCCACCACCACACCTGGCTAATTTTTGTATTTTTAGTAGAGATGGGGTTTTGCAATGTTGACCAGGCTGGTCTTGAACTCCTGACCTCAAGTGCCCTCCTAGGCCTCCCGAAGTGCTGGAATTACAGCCGTGAGCCATCGCGCCCAGCCACACTTAGATTCTTTATGCAAATTCATAGGAGATAGTCCAAGGAACTCTGCTTGATTTTGACTGCCCTTGGAAATTACAGGTACAAATGATTTGCTCTTTCCTGTCTCATTCTTGTTTATGTGGGTCCCCAAGTTGTATGTATTTTATGTATACTCATCTCAGGCACTTTTACCTTATTTACTTATTTATTTACTCCCTGAGTGGGATATTCGTTTCTGAGTTTTCCATGTTATTCCACCCTTGCACACCAGTGTAGGAAGGTAGACAGGAGATTCTGTCCCCTGACTTAATTGGTGGATGTGGCAGGTAGGAGAGAGAGTTCATTCCAGGGCCTAAAGCAGGAGTGGCTTTGAAGACATTGCCTTCTCTGGCCTTGAATTTTCTGTAGCCTGAAGCCCTGAAGAAATATTGTTAAAGATCTTTCACGGTAACAAGGGGAGGGAGGACGTGTTTCCTGGAGTCCAAGAAATGTGATCAGAGATCAGTAGGTAAGGACTGGCATGACAGGGTTAGTGAGAGTAGGAGTGCCCATAGCCTGGTGGCAGCTCTGTAGAGAGAGCAAGACCTCAAAGGAAATTGTTGCTTTGTATGACCAGGAAAAATGGCAGACAATTCCCATTAGCCTTGGAATTCCCAGCCTTAGCAGAAACTCCCATACCCTGTCATGTACCATCGAAGGAAGTATTGCTGGATCCCAAGGACCTACTTTTTGGCACGAAACCATGAAGATGTCAGTAGCAACCATGATGGGAGCTGGAGGTTTCCCTGCTATTTTGGAAACACCATTTATGTGTCCATTTATTATAAATTTGGGAGAGAAGGAGACTCCAGTAACAAATGAGATTAAATTTGTTGTCAATAACTATTTTCTTACTTTTTCAAAAGCATGTTTAAATGGATGTGAAGGCCAATTAACAGAAATATGGAATAGCAAGCTGGGTGAGGAAAAGTATTTAAACCCCCAAAAGATAAAGGCCTCCAGGCTGAGTGGGGTTTCTGGTTCATCCTCTGGCTTCTATGTCTTTGAGGTTTTATAAAAGGACCTTCTGGGGAAGTCAGTGGGAAAGGCCACACAGGAGGCTCCAGGCCCTGCAGGGGCACGTGGCAAAGGTACAGGGGGTTCTCAGGAATGTGGTCAGGAGAATTGGACTGCTCTCAATTTTCTGCTTTTAAATTCACCATGGCTAGTGATCGGCTTTCAGGGTAAGGACAAAACAGAACACTTCAGTGGGGGTGAAATTAAAGTTCTTTTTAAAAAATTTATGTATTATACTTTAAGTTCTGGAGTACATGTGCAGATCATGCAGGTTTGTTACATAGGTATACATGTGCCATGGTGGTGGTTTGCTGCATCCATCGCCACGTCATCTACATTAGGTATTTCTCCTAATGCTATCCCTCCCCAATCCCCCCACCCACTGATATTCCTTCCCTACACCCCC